>JAODUP010001414.1:0-10000 GCA_025642065.1 Paralvinella palmiformis | reverse complement strand
AATAGTTGTTGTAGTAGTAGTAGTTGTTGTAGTAGTAGTTGTAGTAGTAGTAGTAGTAGTTGTTGTTGTAGTAGTAGTAACATTAGTAACAGTAGTAATAGTCTATAGGAGGCTTATTTATATCTTGGTTACCAACTGTTGGTTGAAATAACCTTTTTGTCTGTATTTTAGTTTATTCCTAACTCCCTTCTTCATTTTGAACTCTGACCTAGAAAGTTGAAAATTTTTTTAATAATCAAAAAAACTTGGTTCGTTTTTAATTTTTAAAAGGCCCCGTTAAAAAAAAAATTTTTTGAATCAAAGAATAGTTTAAAGAAAAACAATTAAATAAGAACTTTAAAAAACTTAAACGGATACATCATATACAGCTTATAATAATTAAATAACTTAAATTTTTTAAAGTTTTATTTATTTGAATAAATCCTCGTAATTAAAAAAACTTAAAAAATCTCTGAGTGAACCTAATAATAATTAAAACATTGAAATTATTTAATGTTTTATTTATTTAAATAAATCCTCAATAAAAATTGATTATACCTGATTATACCTGATAATAATAATACTAATATTGTATATTTAATAAAGCGCCCTACTAGCAGGAGCCATTCAAAGGCGCTGTGCAAATAATATGTAATGTAACAATACCCCAAATAATATGTCTGTAAAAACCCTGTAATGATTTAAAAGATAATAATTATTTATCTGTGAAAGCGACCTTAAATAGGTGTGTTTTTAGAACAGATTTAAAAGAGACGACGCATTTCTAATATTTGCCGGCAACCTATTCCACAAAGTGGAGGCTGCAACACTAAACGCACAATTACCATATGACTTGAGCCGAGACACTGGCACCTGCAATAGTATCTGACTGGATGGCCTGAGTTTTCAGGATGACTTTCTAATGGACACCAGTTCACACAGGTATTCTGGCGTCATATCATTAATAGATTTATAAGTTATTAACAAAATCTTGAAATAGATACGCTGTCTAACAGGTAGCCAATGTAGTTTTTGAAGAATTGGGGTGATATGATCATATTTTTTAGTATTTGTTACAATGCGAGCTGCACTATTCTGAATTCGCTGAAGGCAATTAATGTTATACTTAGATATGCCATATAACAAGGAGTTACAATAGTCTATACGAGATGTAACAAAGGCATGGACTAGAGTTACAAGTGCTTCTTGTGTCAAGAATCTTTTTAAACAGTGGATGTTCTTAAGATGGTAGTAGTGAGCTCGGCATACTGATGTTCATGCATGTTAATACACTGATAAAAAATTACCCCTAATTTTTTACTGACCCATTACGGGTAATCGAAAATTCACTCATCTCTAATGCTGGTGTCGTTAGTGATTTAACACAATGTAGTAATGTCAAATATAGAGAATATTTGTTTTATTATCATTTAGTTTTAGAAGATTTTGAGTCATCCAAAGCCGAATATCAGCAATATAGTGTTCTAAATACTTCAAGGAAGAGGAGAAATGTAACTCATTGTCAGGATCTAGTGATATATACAGCTGTGTGTCATCAGCATACAAGTGATATTTAACCCCATACATTGTGAAAACCAGAGAACCAAGAACTGAACCCTGTGGTACATCAGATAACAAAAACTGAATGTCAGATAAAATACCATGAACAGACACTCTCTGGGAGCGTTGTTCCAGATAGGATCTAAACCATTCAAGTACTGTACCTGACATACCAAACTTTTAACCAAAAGAAAAGTATATTATGGTTAACTGTATCATATGCAGCAGACAGTTCTAGAAGAACAAATATTACTGGCTTACCTTGATCAATTGACATCATAATATAATTTTTCACTCGAACCAAGGCTGTTTCAGTGCTGTGACCACTTTTATAGGAAGACTGTAGTGATTCATTAAGGTTATTATTGATTAAATATTTGTTTAGATGGAAAGCAACTGCCCTTTTTTGATACAGATGACCATAAGATAATTTTCTCTAGGTTGAAAGTCATGTTCAGTTTGTCAGATAAAGTATTTAAATGGTTTCGATCCTATCTGGAACAACGCTCCCAGAAAATGTGTGTTCACGGTATCCGATGTTCAGTTTTTATTTTCTGGTATACCACCAGGTCAAGTTCTTGTTGCTCTGGCTTCCACTATATACCCGTCCTCTTGGGATCATTGCTCAGTGATATGGCATTAAATATCACTTATATGGTGATGATACACAGCTGTATATATCACTGGATCCTGACTATGAGTTAAAACAATTATTATATAGTTTACATCACCACCTTGCATTAAATCCTTAAAAATTCGAGCATTATAGATGGGTGGTTCTTTGATTACCCATAATGGTTCAGTACAAAAACTAGAGGTTATTTGTGAAAAATGTATTAACATGCATGAACATGTCACTTCAGTATGCCGACCTGTCTACTACCATCTTAAGAACATCCACTGTTTAAACAGATTCTTGACACAAGAAGCACTTGTAACTGTAATCTATGCATTTGTTAGACCTCGTACCTATTATACCATTGTAGCTCTTTGTTATATGGCATATCTGATGATAACATCAATGGCCTTCCACGAATTCAGAACAGTGCAGCTCGCATAGTGACAAATACTTGAAAATATAATCAAATTGGCTACCTTTTAGATGGCGTATCCATTAAAAGTTTTATTAATAACGTATAATTGTATCAGTGACATGACACCTGAATACCTGTGTGAACTGGTGTCAATTAGAAAGTCATCGGCTAATGTCATATGGTGATTGTACTTTTAATATTCCAGCCCTCACTCTGTGCGTCGTCTCTTGAAAAGTTTAGATCCGTTCTAAAAACACACACTGTTCAAGGTTGCGCTCAAAGAAACATAATTTGAATGGCTACTTCTAGTAAGGGCTCTTTATTAAATATACATTAACATTAATCATTATCATTAAAGTATAGTATTTATAGTTACCTGAGTATTTATTTTTATTTTACCAACCAGAGATACATTCTTTACACGTTCGTTCAACGTTTTAGTAACATTGTCTTATCATCTAGAGGTCACTTCAACGATCTAATTGATAGCCCGGTTGGCCACAGATGATCTCAACCACCTGAGTTTAAATCTGGGCGTTGGCATGTGTGAAGGGTGTTTCCTCCTTCACTTCGCCTCATCACATTTGGAGGTCGCTCAGCCCATCTAGCATATCTTATGCAAAATATTATCCATAAAACAAACATCTGAACATCTTAAGAAATAGCTTTTGTTCCATCAGGTTAAAGAAAAAAAACCCCAATAACAACCAATGATATTAACATCTTATATAACAACACGTGACACTAAAGGTAGCACATCACGAGAATTATTGATATTGGCATGTTATGATAATTTGTGCAGATAACATCCAATATAAGAAATTTATGTCAACATTCTATATTTTGCTTTATGTGATTTGTATCAGGAATCTCTGTATCGGATGATTAAATTGATTGATTAAAATAGAAAAACATTAACTCGTCATTGCGGAGGTAATGAAGATTCTTATAGTTGCGATGTCCTGATATGGAAACACTATATTCTGGCATTGCAGCTATATTATTGCTTGATGACTGACTTTTACGGTGTTAACTACCATAATTAATGGTGGACATACTACACAGATAACGTTACTAAAACATTTTCTATTTGCCAAAAGTTATGTTTATGGACTTATGTTTATTTATATTTTGTAATCATAAGCATCATTGGTAAGCCAAAAATGGGTCACTTGTATGATACATTAGTCTTTAAGTCATAACGATACAATTAACATCACTTAACCTTCTAATAAGTCAGATTAAACGATTTTTTATAAGCATAACGAACTTGGAAGCATAATAATATAACGCGTCAATTATTATTATTGCTTTGATTAATAATGTGATAACACTGTATTAATATATTGATTTTGTTTGTAACAGTTGATAGCATACAGAATAGTGTATTCATAGCACCAGATCGTTCATTTCAATTCCTTTTAACGATGTCTATTATGTTCTGTGATGTAAGAAATTGCATTGGGCGAAATTGTCCAAGTATAATGAATTTATTAAGGTTCTTCTACCATTGTGCTGGTGTCGTGGTCCGGTGGTCTTAATGAAAACCTCTTGCTCCGGATTGACATTATAGCTAACCATCTGATGTATTGGCCATCGTAGTTATGTTATGGTCCAAATACTTCTCCATTTGTTGGCAAACACCAAACATATCTCTCATAAAAGGATGGTATATGTGACTGGCTGCCAAGGTGAACGCGATAAAGAAATGACTAAATGTGAAAAGGGTTCTACGACCGTCATCAATTGATAAATTAATTTTTGGATACTTAATCTGAAATAAGCTGGCTTGTTTAGACTGGGTTAAGTAAGATATAACATATAGATATACCTTGTTATTAAGAATGAAATAGCACGTGGTCTCACACAACTTCTTAAATGGCATTTGTCATCTTCATCCAGTTTCTATATTAATGCGAAATAGAACATGGACTATATGTTATGAAATAAATCATCTATTGTGAGAATAAAATATAAATGTATAACAATTCAGAATTAATTTACAATTCTGATATAACTCACGGTACTAACTTTCTTCGACTTAAATATTGATGTAGTATCTAGTATTGTATAATACGCAAGGTCCTTTTAATAGTTTCCAATCCTTCTGCTCTAAGGATCTTTTTTCGAACATCACTGTTCACCGGTATTTTAAACTTAGAAGATTCTCCGCGTATCAGACTTTCTTAAGACATTAGATGTATGTCCAATTGACTGTCATATATGCATTGTTTTAAATATTGCCATCAAAGGTATTTTTCACAACAAAATGCCGATGGACGTAGATATCTTTCGAATTGCATTTAATTGAAGTTGATGATGATGTGTTTCAAGTTAGGTTTAGGGTACATTAGCCACTGAAGCCCTTTCGCAGCCGACCTAATCTCCCGCCAACACCAAATTCTTTGCAGCTGTGTTAGGTCTATTCGCCACACATAATTGCTGTAACGTACTCTGTATCGAAATAATTACCGACAGTTGAAAAGCAATTTTCTCTGAATTGATATCATGGGAAGTCTTTTTAATTACCAGCGATAATGTCAAACAAAACTGTATCTAAGCATTCCTATGCGAAACACGGATTGCACATAATACCATAATTTCATAGTCTTGTTAAATTACAATAAGGTCACTATGTAGGGCTGAAATGACTTCTTTTCCATTTAATTAAATTCTGTAGATTTGGATAGTACCCTCCTCCCAAACATGACATCTAATATATTGAGTTCTATCAGTTCAAATAATATTAATCTATTGTACATAAAATTTATTTTAAAGATCACTGCCAAAGCTGAACTTGTCGTTATTGAGAACCTTTCATTTTTGAACTTCATATCAACTTGGCCATGAAACAGTTTGTAGATGATGTGATCAAAGTCCTTGCAAATATGTACATATTTCAATATAATTATATTACTAATATTTACATGATATTTATAATATCTAGTATCATAATATTTTAACTGTAATTTTGTACCATTATATAGTATTTATTATATCACAATTATCACAAGTACAACAAGATCATCGGCATATATAAAATAGTTAACAATTAACCGAGAAAATTAACAACCATCAAGGAATCCATTTAATCATAACCTAAAATATTGCGTATAATAGTTAATAACACTAACCAATAGTAATTTGTATAATACTTTACAGTGATTAAAGTTATAAAAAGCCCGAGAGGCATCTAAATATTCAACAAATATTTGAGAGCCATAGATGAATAACTTAACTTTTACTATTAACCTATTTGTACCCATCCTAGAGAATAGAGACAATGATATAATCTAACTTTGTATATAGTAAATAACAATGAATCAACACTGACATTAATATAATAGATATTATTATACAAACTTTATGGATCTATATTAAAATTGACAACACAGGACTATAAAAGTTTAATGGTTCAGTAGTTGATAGATATATTTGCAGAATATTAATGATGATTTTCTAAACATTTCCCAAATCGCTGTAGCAGACGTTACCACTAAATCTCCAAATTCCAAGTTACCTTTTTGAGACAATCAAGTAAATATTAGAAATGTTTTTTTCACATCAGTTTGAATTCAGCTCTTCTAAGGATATCAATAATATTAGAAAAAGGAAGTAGTAGATTCTCAAGCTATATTGACGTAAATATAGGAATCATATAAGAGAAGTATCATTACAGACATATTAGTTGGTGTTCTTCAAATAAATATAATACTATAAATCACCAAAGCTGAAATTATGATATGTTAGCATTTAAACGATGAATTACAGTAAACCTCTCGTACTAAGGAAAATGAAGGGACTACAGTTAAGTGTCTGTATTAGAAAGGCTTCCTGATAATAGAATTGTGTGATTTTGTGAAATTGCGACAAAATCGAACAAGAAATATATTTATTTTATTTTATTTTTAACTATCGTATACTTATTGTATTCTTCATACATTCAATATATTATGTATGTACTTGTTCACACTCTTAATTGTTCATTAGCAACTATACTACATGTACATGAAAGACATCATATATGTGTATATGTATATTATATCAGACAATTACATAAATATACATTTAAAACCAAATATTATTTATTTTCTAAGGGATGATATGATTGTATTTTGTTAGACCATTTGCTTTGGCATGTAACATGTATGGTCTTTGCATACGGTGTATCCTCTAAATTTCATCATTGACCATCCTAGTTCACAGACGTTTGAGACTTGAAATTACCACTTAGCTATACTCAAGTGGTGTAGTTTCGCTAAATTAGCATTAGGTATATCCAGAGTTTTAACATGTTCACCAGGTAAATGAACACTTATAAAACAAAAGTCATAACCATTATTGCAGATTTCAATTACACGAAGCTAAAAATGTACAACTGAAATAACGATATCAATACTTTCGTGCGATATAATTCCATCATTATCGCATAAACTGCTTGAGATAAGGCGCCAAGTTGCATTACCTGATGGAATATGTGAATCATCACTGAAATTATTTAAAGCACGACAATCTTGTTTAGTTCTCGAATTACATTTTCCATAATTCATGAATGTAATATCAATAGATTCTATCATTGGGTTCTTCTTCTTTTTAGTCTTCTTAACTACAACGAAAACATACAAACTATCTACCTCCACACATCTATATACACTCAGACCTATATATGTCTAGAATACTCATAATTCTATGTGGTTCAGCTAATCAGCTTTTCGTACGTGACAAATGTGTTATGTCCACAGGAAATTGATTGTATGTAGGCTATGTACAGAAAGAGGAAACACATACAAAAAGTATCATATGACATCACAACTTAATAGTTTTAACATAGTAGCAGTAGCAGTAGGAGTGGTGGTGGTGATAGTGATTGTAGTAGTAACATTGAATTAAAGTGATTTATTAATGTTCAAGAAAAAAAAACATAGATAAATTATATGTACACATATATAGAGATCGATAGATAGATAGATAAATAGTTATATAGATAGACTTATATAGATGTTGGCTATAAAGATATATAGATATATAGATAAGACAGACAGACAAATAGATAGATAGATTATTAAAATAGATAGATAATATCATGAATTTTCTAATGAACCCACATGCGTCGTTGAAACTGGCAACTTATTTTCTTATGTCTAATCTATATTAATCTTTAATGGATAGTTGGTGTTTAATGATAATAAAAAAACATCATTATTGTCTCTGTGATGTGTATAACAATGACACAAATTATTTAGCTGATTGATAAGTTTATTAACAAGGAAAATCTCTTAGTATATTTTTTAATGTTTAGGCATTGCGTGTAATGTTTCAATGCTGACTACGATAAGCTGAACAGTAATGTGAATTATTTGAAGTATATTAGTAACTTTATCTTTTGTATTTTATTCTTTGTCAAACTATACATTGAAGCTGGAACAATAATCGATCACGAATGATACTCGTTTTATCTCAATATCCATTGTACTTTGTAAATTTGTCTTCAGCTGACAATTACAAGTTCATAAGATGATGTTAAAGTGAAAATAATCTTTGTAATTTCATGGTTTGTTAGACACGTTTTCTCTGGCTTCGGGCCATAAATCTATTTTGGTTTCTAGTGTACCATAGAAGTAACATGTCACGAGCCATTACCAGCAAACTGAAATAATTAGCTATTATGTTTAACGTGACTGAGTCTACTTCGTGCATAAATTATAAACCATTAAGTAAAATTAGAAATATTTGAAGTATTACTGAGAGCATTTGTGAATCTATTTTTGGGGATAAATTATAATAGTCAGCGTATATTATAAAAATTTATGTGTGTGTGTGTGTATGTGTGTGTTTGTTTGAATGTAGTTTAGCCATGTAGAATAAGGCACTGGCATAGATAATTTCGAAGCGATAATTCAAACTCTGGACCATTCTTCAGAGGATTGAATCCAGAGAGAAAATATAGAAAGAATGGTCACAAATAAATTTGTAAACAAATTATTAAAAAAATTTTTTTTTAATCATAAAAAAAGTGCTTCCTCAGATTAAAAATAGTATTAAAAAGTTGATAGTAGTGAGTAAGTAAGTTAGATAGCTAGCTAGATAGATAAAATAGAAAAGATACATATAGATAGATAGATAGATATATAGGGATATATATATATATATATATATATATATATATATATATATATATATAATGAATATATTTATATATATATATATATATATATATATATATATATATATATATATATATATATATATATATATATATATATAAATAAAGCAATAATTCTCCAAAGTAATTTCATATTTTGTGTTTATATTAAAGGAAGTCCATAGGACATATTAGTTATGTATCATTGATATCACGTGATATTTGGACATAATATTTGAAAGGAGTCATCATGCAGATGTAGATCATTGTCAAAAAAGATCAATGAAGTTAGTTTAATGAGATTGATTTATTAAATTACAGGCCGTGGGTTAAAATCCGATCTACGACTGTGCTTTTGGGATCTTTTTCTAGCGCCAAGATTAAATAAATCAACTGAGTTCCTTTAAATGGCACGGCTATAACGCAGAATATTAAGGTTGGTTTGCTTTCTCCTAAGTTATACAAAAATAATTAATGACACTTGTTCCCTTTGATCATTGGAGAATCGTTGTCATCTCTGCCTTTCATGGTCACATTTAATATATCTTTCAAGATAAACTAGATTTGCCACGTTATTCACATGAACACTGTTCCTCAATTCGTTCACTTTGACAAATAAGCTTCTTTTGAAGTTTTGTTTTTGTCATTCTACAACTGACGCACACAAGACAAATGTCTGTGTTTTAAGTGAATCTGAACAATACGTTATGTAATGTTATTAGATACTTATTTTAATAATTAATTGATCAATAAAGTATATATCAATGTGAGCCGTACTTTACATGATCGTTCAACATTTTTGTAATCTTATATTACACTGGAACACCGTTCCATCGGGATAAGGAAGAGAAATTATAGCAATATATTATATATAATAATAATATTTGAGGCCAAAGGTAGCACATCAATACATGACAACAGTTGACGTGATCAATTGTTGATGAATTGTACCAAAAATATTTTCATATAAGAGCATTATATGAGGATTTCCTCTTTTATTCTATATAATTAAATAATTTATATCAGAAGGCCTCCATGTTAAAATTTCTTATATGAATCTTATTTATATTATGTACTGAATGGCAGATAATGATATATATTAAGCCATCACCGTACGGCTACACAGTATCACAAATTATTATAGATATTCTGATTTGAGAATAAAACACTTTAATAACACGACTTCGTAGGTGAAGGTTTTTAAAGTTCGTGTTATCTAGTGACTTGAAGACTGAGAAGTTGTTGCATGTCTTAGTAGGTAGGAAAGCTTGAATTTATGTAAATT
>JAODUP010001413.1:37500-74181 GCA_025642065.1 Paralvinella palmiformis | reverse complement strand
GACGCAGCAAAAGACAAAGAAAAAGACAGACGACAGACAGGGGAAGAAGAAGAAGAAGACAGACAGACAGACAGGAAGACAGACAGACAGACAGACAGACAGACAGACAGACAGACCGACAGACAACGACAGACAGACAGACAGACAGACAGACAGACAGACAGACAGACAGACAGACAGACAGACAGACAGACAGACGACAGACAGACAGACAGACAGACAGACAGACAGACAGACAGACAGACAGACAGACAGACAGACAGACAGACAGACAGACAGACAGAAGACAGACAGACAGAAGACAGACAGACAGACAGACAGACAGACAGACAACAGACAGACAGACAGACAGACAGACAGACAGACAGACAGACGACAGACAGACAGACAGAAGACAGACAGACAGACAGACAGACAGACAGACAGACAGACAGACAGACAGACAGACAGACAGACAGACAGACAGACAGACAGACAGACAGACAGACAGACAGACAGACAGACAGCGACAGACAGACAGACAGACAGACAGACAGACAGACAGACATGACAGACAGACAGCCCAAAATGACAGACTAAGAAGACAGACAGACAGACAGACAGACAGACAGACAGACAGACAGACAGACAGACAGACAGACAGACAGACAGACAGACAGACAGACAGACAGACAGACAGACAGACGACAGACAGACAGACAGACAGACAGACAGACAAAGACAAAGACAGACAGACAGACAGACAGACAGACAGACAGACAGACAGACAGACAGACAGACAGACAGACAGACAGACAGACAGACAGACAGACAGACAGACAGACAGACAGACAGACAGACAGACAGACAGACAGACAGACAGACAGACAGACAGACAGACAGACAGACTCATAGAGACATACAGAATGGCAGACAGACAGACAGACAGACAGACAGACAGACAGACAGACAGACAGACAGACAGACAGACAGACAGACAGACAGACTGGCAGACAGGACGATAGACCCAACATACTTGTTATGTCCTGCAGTGTCTCATCAAACTAACATACTGATCATCCAGCAATGACCTTCATTGTTCCACCTTCTACCTCATCAGCCATCCCATTTTTAGATTACTTTACTGATGTCATTCACGTTCCACAATACGACAATACTCTTATCTAATCATCTCCAACGATTCCCATTCTATCACACGAATAGAGACTCTCTCTCTCTCTCTCTCTCTCTCTCTCTCTCTCTCTCTCCCCCTCTCCCATCTGCTCTCACCCCCCTCTCTGATATCTCTATCTCCAGTTATTCCACACTCAACTCACTCCCACCCCTTCTTCACAGTACCACAGCAGACACAGGTACTCCACCCCGCTCATCCTGTACCACGCGCGCACCGATTCCCACACTCACCAACACAAAATGTCCACATCCCGAGAAACCAGCAACAATCACCGATACCTCGGCGTTATCTCTCTTCATTCAGGCGCCGATTTTTACCACCTTACCGGATCAGCGAGCCGCCATTACGGGAAAGAAGACGTTTTAATTAGACCCATCGGCGGGCGGGCGAGCCGACCAACCCAAAACGCGCCGGCCATTGAAGTCGGCGGTGGGCGGAACCTCGCTGGCGGGGGGCCGAACCGGGCGCTGATTGGTCGGCGGCCGTCACGTGCCATCGCCCTTGACGTCCGCCTGACAGGTGTCGGTTATGGGGCGAGTTTTCGACGAAGAAGATAAAGATATCCACTCGATGAGTGATTCTTTTACTCGGCGGCGGAGACGGCTACTCGGAGAAAGGCGCGCTTCTGGTGAGGACAAACGAGACAGATATAAACCACTCACGGATGGGCCAATCGGTTATCAACTTTCCGGCAGACGATACTTGGCGTAACCGGAGAAATAAGAATAGGAGCGCTTCCTCATCGCGGCAGACGATCGGTGCTCGGTGAAGTCCCGGCAATCGAAAGTCGTGGAAGATCGACATTTTCTCGACGTTTTCTCGACGTTCTCTCGACGTTTCCCTCGCGCGCTAATAGCGTCCGGAGTGATGCTGAAAAGGTGATGATTTTTTCTCCGCTTCCCCCAGCCGGTGATTGGAGTGCATGATTCGCCTGTCTCTCTCTTGATAGACCTTATCAGCGACAGATATGTGACGGCTTATAAGGCGCTGCTCTGTCTCTAAATATATCTCTCTATCTACACAAACACGGGCACGAGTGGTGCACGTATATAGAACGGAAGGGACACTTCTCAAATGTATTTTTCGCTTAATTTTAGGTAAGTGCTCGACGTCTTTGGGTGAAAAATGTCTGTGGTGATGGTGTGATGATGTGATGGTATGATGGTGATGGCGGTGGTTTTGAACGTGCATGAATGTACGGTGATTAGCTGTGGTCGGTTTTGTATGATCGCTGTGCATGATTTTCTATCTCGTCATATTTATCAGGTATATCTCTTTTTGTCTCCTGATAGTAATAAAAGTTTCACAGACAAGCATACGTATATATATATATATATATATATATATATATATATATATATACGCACACGCGCGCGCACACACACACACACATGCGCGCGCACACGCATATGTATTTACAAAATTGGGAAAATGCTTAAACCGTTTATGAGGCATCACTTGAAACTAATAATAATTAAATGGGATGTAAAAAGTATTAACGTCATTGATTTTTAAAAAGTATTTCCTAAGATTAATTTAAATTATTCTTCAACAATCGCGGAACACCCGACTCTCTTATCTTAATAAATAATATAACAAATAAACAACGCGTTCAGTATTTTGTCGTTTAAATTATGAAATAATATCTGCACGGTAACGCGAAAATATCTCTCATAAAACCACATTAATTGCTGCCACAGAATGTCTCGTAATACAATATTAATAGAAATATTAATTGAAAAATTTTATGATATTTTTATTTAAAACACAAAGTGGAATTCTTTGTTAGCGATTATATATATATATATATATATATATATATATATCCTACTTTTGGATATGATGTCACTCTCCCATAAACTCCGCCCTCCGTCGTGTTAATCTCCGCCCACATAAATCTCGACAAACAAACGATTAACAGCAGCGGGCATTGTTATTGCTATTTATTGGCCGCATCGATCGTCGGCAGAGGGCGCTTTTATGGAACGGATGTCAGGTGATCGCTGGCTAATCGGCGAGAGTCACTGTGGCGTGTCACTGTCGTGACATGATCCTATTTATCACGTGCTAGCGAATGGCTCGTGATGGCCCCGCTATCCCGCTATCCTCTATTAGCAGACAAATGGGATAATACGACTCGTCCATGAGTCATTGGCCTACACAAACAAACAATTTACGATATACCGGCAATATAATCACGCACTCATCGGCGTGATATGCGATATGGGGCGTGATATGTAATATAGGATGTTGAAATTCATGACAAAGAGCGGGTTACGGCACATGGACGAATTAGGATGTGATAGTTATATAGAGTGTATACGATGAGATTTGCAATATACGAAGGAGCATGCGATATGCGATATAGGATGAATATGGTTAGGTACTAAACGGAGTATACGGGAAAATGTGACGTGATATGTAAAATAGAACGTAATGTATATACGATAAAAGATCGGTTAGGTCGATATAGGACGCGTGATATGAGCAATATAGGACGTCATCTGACAATATAGGTCGTACAGTGTGTGTAAGGACAATTAATAAGACGTGATATATTATTCGCGATACCAAATAGACGACTTAGGACACAATGTATATGCCGACATACGACCTGACATGCGATATAGGATGTGATATAGCGATATAGGACGACGAATGGGCTCAAACATAACCGAATCATGACTAGTGAAAGAAAATCAGCCAAAATTTATAATTTCGGTTATCAAGTTGGTCTTAATGTACAATTGCGGGGCACATTAAGACCAAGACGAAGGTTGTGGTCAAGTGTTCCTTTTGTATTATGGTGTACCGGGGGTAGATGCCCGCACCGAGGCTTCATGATCCAATGTATATATGCAAGCAGGTTCTGGGACCCCGCAGTGGCCCGGTTACCCCGTTTCATGGGGATGGTCCCGGTTATGGTGGTGTATTTTTGAGCTAACATATTATTTATTGAGATCCGATAGTAAATAGTACAGCCCCTAGTGGCAAACAAATAGCAAAACAATGCCACGTGACCAGGACGAGAACATGTTCCTTATATGGGACTTACGCTATAGTTTGTGGGTCGGTTTTTCTTCAGAATATAAAAACATTATATTAATGTCTGTCAAATATTTCTGGGCAAAGAATTTGAAAGTAAGACTTCTCTCACGTTTCCGATTTTTTCTCTGTTTTATTTTCGCACACCAACCCTCCGACACATATCCGGATATTCTCGACTCCTGGTAATATCTGGAGCGAATTTCTTTCCCACAAACAAGCTAGTACGATTTATTAAACCAGAAACTCATTACCTTGCCGTATCAGATAGCGCTGTTGTCCGCAGATCTCTTACACTCGGGTTCGAATCATGGGCCGGCTTTGGCAAGAAGTTGGCTTCGGTATGCTCCCGTGGCAGGCAAGGTGAGGTGATATTACCATCATCAACCAGTTCCATCAATAGAAAACAACTAAATAATTGCTTTAAAATAAGGATCCTCACCGGGAGGCTGCGGGATCCGTGACAACTGATCCCGTGGTGAAGGGTAACACATTTCCGCGTGACGAAGTCCCCAGAACGCGAGGTCCAAGGTGGTAGAACTGGCTTGTCGTATAAAACTAGCTGATGCACCCATATACAAACCGGAGGCGGTCTCAACTCCTTGCGGAGCATTTTATTTCTATTTTTCGATGTTAGACGCGCGTAATCTAGACAATAATCTTGTGTACATTTATCACTCTGAGCCAGCACCCAATTGGCGCGTTAGAAGTGATATCACCCCCTCTCCCAATCTGTAATACGCCATATTATCACGGATTAGCCAAAACGGAAGACACACAAGAAAAATTAATGGCGTTATTCAATGTCTATCGCCATTAATTGGGGATGGCTCTACACACACACACACACACACACACACACACACACACACATATATATATATATATATATATATATATATATCATCGTCATCTGTCAACATCTTTACAGTTACTGTTACTATATTTGACAGTGACACATCCGTGTTAATGTTTAGCAATCAGGTGTTGTTACTTTATCATAAATATATATTCAATGTATCATAATTGGTCTATAACTGGTTTTGCTAATTAGGAAAGGAGGTAGAAATATTGCGACTTATCGTAGAAATTTTGATTTTGTTTTGATAGCGTCACGTGTTCATGGTTCGTTTCCGGTTATGGAGTTGTCTGTCTTACCCTTTTTTCTGGAGGGGGGGATGTCGCTCATGGAGTGAAGACAAGGGTTAAAATTTTGAAAGAAAATATTATGATTGGGAAATATTATTGTGGTAGCGATATCAGTTTTAGTGATTTTTTTGTTGTTGTTGTGAAAAGTCAATAATTCATGACCAATTCATCACAACAGTTGATAATCACGATTTGATCCAGATCTCTGCTAGTCGCTTCGCATACACACGCGCGTGAATATGTCTATGGATACACGCGCGCGCGCGCGCCCACGCACCCACATACAATACGCGCTCGCATGCTTGCAGTCGCACACACAAAAACAGACAAACAAATAAATAAACGAAGCACACACACACCCACCGATTCTGCTATACCTCAAACAAACATACTTTCTATCACCATTATAAAGTCACCATTGACACCTGCCTTTAAGACCTCCTGCCTGTAAAATACCATCTTAAGACCACACTTATTGGCCTCCTGATTTCGTGCCTACTTTAAGGCTGACATCGTGTAATTGTGCCCCATTATGGCGGGACCGACGTCATGAAAATGGCGACTCCCAAGCTGGAAATGCGATTTGTTTTGGAGAATTACCAGTCTAATTACATGCAGCGGTGTGTGTGTGTGTGTGTGTGTGTGCGTGTGTGTGCGCGTGTGTGTGACTGCAAGCATGAGAGCGCTTATTTTTTACATACGTGCGTGTGTGCTGATGTACGTATATAATCATATACATATAGGTAGATATTGCGTATATGTTTGTGTGTGTTTGTATATATATATATATATATATATATATATATATATATATATATATATATATATACATTGATATGTGTATATATGCAAGTGTGTATATGTGCGTATGCAATTGGGAAAGATGTTTGTACAGGTTGGTTTACACATAAGTGTGAGTAACTATCTGCGCATAGGTTCTATAGTATATGCGTATATATATATATATATATATATATACGTATATATGTGTGCGCGTATACATGTATCCGTGTTTATGCGCGTGCACCCATGTTATAGCTTTATATAGGTGTATAATACACTGTGTGTATATAGTTTGAGCGTTGCCTTGTTGCATTTTAAGCTAATTTATTCACACAAAACTATTTGAAATTAGCTTCCAAAATGAGTTTACCTTGTTAAATCGACTTGCCAGATCGGCATCAGAAAGAAATTATTGTTTTAGTTTCGGTTTATGGTTTCTATCAATAAGACAGATTAGACTCAAATGAAGCTATTTCTTGGAATATCCGTCTTGTCCAGTTGCGTTATCATAACTATTCATAACCAGGCCATGGAATATGAATGTTTGGTTTATCACGGTAATGAATATAATTATTTATACATATATAATTATTTATAATAATAATAATATAATAATAATAAAATTTACATAGGGCTTTATGCAATTTGAATTGCTCTAGGGAACTTTATATTTAAATCACAGCTAAAACATATTCTAAGCTCATAAAACGTGAACATATTACATACATAAATAAACTGGCTTCTATATAAAAGATAGGCTAATTTAAATAAGTGGATTTTAAGAATCTTGATATATATATGGTACCTGATTGCTGCTCGGGATCTAACTAAGCTATTCAACTGTAGCGTCTTTAGAACTTGATAAAACCTGACCAGATTTAGTTTTAATAAGGAAATATTAAACGAGATTACAAAAAATCGCTTTAATGACATTAAGATCGAGGCATTGTATTTTAGTTGTACAGGTGCGCCTAAAGACGGATTATCACCGTATACTATCCCATTCTATCTATTACAGGTGGCCCTTGTTGATGGGTACTGGCTGTGCCAACTCGCCGACTACAGCGCCACACAGCGCCTTCAAGAGCCTGCCCACTTCCTGCGCTAATGCACTGCCACCTATCAGCAGTCTGAGAGAAAGGGAGGGAGCCACCGGCTCGATTCCACAGCCCACGCATCATTTGCCCCATTTTTCGGGTCAGGAGAACAGGGCTAGGGCCATCCTAGGACAGGTAACGGCTAATTGATTTTTTAATTTGTTTTTACATTAAATCATTACTAATATCATCATCATCTTAACAGAAAGATAATTTATGCAGGATTATTAGGAGAAGATAAGAATAAATCATAAATCATAAATATGTTTATGTATATTATAGACAGATTAGGAAGCCTTTTACAGCCTTTTACAGCCTTTTGTTCATTTATAAAACAAAACTTAAATATTTACTAAATCTCGTTATAAACTTTCAGAGCGCCCACCTACACCAGGAGATGAAGGTCTGCGGCCTTCCTCCATCGTTGGGAAGGCCGACACTTAGTGGGCCGGGGCTCGGAAGTCCAGGACTAGGATTGACCAGCGTCAGCACCAGCAGCCATCCCACGCCGCATCCGGCCTTCCCACTTCCGCTGACGTCATTCGTACAGGGCCCGCCCCCCGATGGCCTTAACCCTTTACAGCATCTTATGGCCGGTAGGTTAGGATTGATTGATATGACTGATGTGAGATGTTGACACCGAGTAGATGTGTTCTCTGATTGGGTGTCTGTCTGTCTGTCTGTCTGTCTGTCTGTCTGTCTGTCTGTCTGTCTGTCTGTCTCTGTCTGTCTGTCTGTCACTCTCTCCCACTCTCTCTCTCTCTCTCTCTCTCTATATATATATATATATATATTGCATATACGGACACGCATGCACGTATAAATACATACATGCACAAAACAACGCAATGCATGCATTACCATATATATATACATATATGTGTGTGTGTGTGTGTATGTGTGTGTGCGTGCGTGCTTAAGTGCGCGTGCTTAAGTGTGCATGCGTATAGGTGTATGTATGAGTGCACGAGTAGGAGTTCGTAATTTTTTAACAAAACTATCTCGAAAGGTTTACCCGAAAATTGTTTCGATTCTGAAGAAAAAAACTATATTTAAAAATGTTCTATTATCTTCGATTACCAATCGTCAATATTTAATTCTCATCACCCCGAACATCCTTCAACAGGTAACAAGGCGCTGACATTAAGCCATTATTTGGCGGATCCCCTGGCCAAGGCCGCCCTGATGGACCTGGGCCGATATGGGCACTACCCGCTGGGTAAGAAGCTCTTCGGCTGCCCGCAGTGCCGCTACGTCACCGACCGGAAGAACAACCTGAAGCGCCACGTGGCGACCATGCACCAGGAGTGCGACAAGCTTCTGGAGTGCTGCGGCGTCGCCTTCAAGAACAAGGCGTCCCTGCGCGATCACGTGCTCATCTTCCACGCCAACGGCTACATGTGCCGATACTGCGGCCGGAACTTCTGCCGGAAGGCGCTGCTGAAGCGCCACCTGACGGTGCACAGCGGCCAGAAGGATTACGTGTGCCCGCTATGCGACTACGCCACTAGCCACAAGAGTAATCTCGAACGGCACAAGAAGGTACACGATCGGCAGGGCTCCGACCACGATGACGACAACGACGACGCGCACGCCGACGCCTTCGGTTACGCGCATGCGCACGCCCATGCGCACACGCACCACTCCGGATCGCACGTGTCTCCGTCGTCGTCGTCGTCGTCGTCGATGACGTACGACGGGAGTGCCGCTGGCTGCGGGCGCCCGTATCACCATTCTAGTCATACAACTTCCGGTTCCCGCAATCGCGCCGCGCAGCGGCTAGAGGGCGCCACCGGCGCGTCGTCGCAGTCTGTCGCCACGGTGACGAGCAGCAGCGAGAGTCGAGATGACTCGGCGAACGGCGATGACTCAAGAGTTAACTCGGCCGCTGTTACGTCGACGTCATCGGCGCCGCCGCCTCACGACAGCAAGAATGGCGAGCGCGGGGGTTATGACGTTCGGATGACGTCACTAAGTCACGCCGATATAGGCGGCTATAGCGTGGATAGGATCCTGAATACGTATCGGCGGCGGAACGATGCAACACTAGGTGGCGTCGACGTCGACGATGACGTCACCGATCCGCGGTGTTTGTTGGACGATGACGACGTCGACGATGATGTCATCGACGATGACGTCGACGATGAAGATACGCATAGCTCAGGAGTCATAGACGTCGTTCACGTCGACTTACACGACTGACGCACTGCCGAGGGTCTGTTTCGACGGTGCGCAGCTGGAACAGCTGAAAAGACTAATCAAGAAAACTGTAACAGCTGGGCATGAAATCTATAAAAAATTATAGTTGGGTATGAAAACTGCAAACAGCTGGAATTCAAATTATCATAAATAAATAGTTAAAAACACCGGAATAGCTTGGTGTGAAATCCTCATTAATTAAACAGCTGTTTACTATGGAAACAATGATGATATAACAGCTGTTAAACAATGTAAAATCACGTGATTAGTTTCCGATTCCGATAGTAACTATATGAAATGATCACAGTTGACATTTGTAATAATCGCCTGCGTTGAAGGCGCCATTGATTGCCATAGTAATGGCAAATACAACACGAAATCACGAACCAACACGAAACGAAATCCTTTTATTATGCTAATATACCAAAGTTTGATTATAATCTGACATATCTTTGATGTTATTTTCTATGAGATATGTGAGTTAGTTGGAAATATTTTAATTATAATATATATATATATATATATATATATATATATATATATATATACAGCGGCTTGGAGAAATATTTAATATATCTGAACATGTTAAATTTTAAACATGTTTCTAGGACGTCAGTTGGTTCCATTAACTTTGTTGTCATCTATAAATTTATTAAGAAGACTTTTTTGAGGATAGGTGTACCGTGGGGAGGAGGGGTGGGTTGCTTAAAACTGAGACACGCTGGGAGGGGAGGGTTATATAGGGACTTGTCTACTTTGCGGATGCAGGGGCAGGGACTATTCGCTGGGAATGGAATCGCTGGCATTTAAGAGGCACGTATTGGGACGGGTCGAGGATAAAAACTGATGCTAGCCAGGGAAGTGGGAGGGGGTTGTGTACTGGCGTACCTCAAGAGGGGTGTTTGGGGCTGGGGGGAGGTGGGGGGGGGGGTTGAGCCCTATACGAGGGGAGTACAGCCAATTAAGTGAAGGCCGTGGAATGAGGCAAATGCTAGAAAGGGGGCACGGCCCTGAAGAACCAAATCAATAGCTCTTGACATTTATATATTTAAAAGTAATATTTAAGAAATGTGAATTATTATTGATAACCCAAATACAGTTATCATTGACATGACATGACATGTGCCACTTATATTTAATCTCAGATATTATGAATATTTCTTTTAAAAATAAACTTGCTTAGGAAATGTATTATTTACTAATTTATTTCACGTAATATTTAAAAATTAACGTTCATGTGTAAGCGCGCGTGTGTGCGCGCATGTGTTCGTGGGCGAGTGCGTGTATATGGGTGTGCTCGAGCGCTCGCGAGCAAGCTTGTATGAGAATTCCAATTTTCGGGCTTATATCGAAAGCTGCGAACGGACGTCCCTGATATGTGTGCATGAGTTTGTGTGTGGTTTTTAATGCTCTTTCGGGAGTTGCATAAATCAATTTATGGCTTATCGCACTGCGTTCATGATTATTATTATTATTAATATGAAATATTCCAATTATCCTTGTTTATATTCCATGCTGGATGTTTTGTTGTTATTTATGTATAAATTGAATAAATTACGAAAACATTACTTTGATTTCGGTTTTCCGTTCATAATCACAGATAATTAAAAAAATTATTAATTCCTCATCGGGAGATGTTTTTCCTAGAAGTTTCTCGGATATTTCCAGACGTACCTGGGGACGGACGGAGGGGGTTGTTGTTGTTGTTGTTGTTGTTGTTCTACCAGGGTAGGTAATTTTAAAGAAAGGTAGGTTATTTTAGATTACATCATTTAGAATCGACATGCAGACGGGACCGTTGTGCGGAGCGGTGGGCGAAGTGCCGAAAATCACTCACTCACTCACTCACCACTCACTCACTCACTCACTCACTCACTCACTCACTCACTCACTCACTCACTCACTCATCTAATAATCATATATCAAACTCACTCACTCACTCACTCACTCACTCACTCACTCACTCACTCACTCACTCACTCACTCAATCACTCAATCAATCAATCAAATATTACATGCCGCTATCTGTCCTGTGATTGGCTGTTAATGGCCGCCATTTCTGTTCGCCAGACGAGTCACCCACAGTTAACCCGTCAGCGCGTGGCTCAATAAACGCACCCTCTCCAATATTTATTCAGGCCAATTTACGGCAATATAAATAGCTCTCGTCAATATTCGGCGCTGCTCGTGCCCGTGCGGGGACGCCCCCCCCCCCGGGTTGTCTTGTCTCGATAAACAAAACGTACGCGTTAATTTCCGACGTCATTAGCCAGCGTCGACGATCACTTGGCGTGCGTGTCGGTCGTTTCCGGTGAAACTCGCCGGTAATAATTCGCGACAACACAATGATGTCAGTCTCGGTAGAGATTACACGTGACCTGGGCGGTTAATGTCTTGAGTGACGCTCCAGCCTTAACTAGTCGGAGAAGGGGGTGGGGGGGGGGGGTAATGGTGGCCGGCCTGAGTTATCTCGCTGGCTGGCTAAAGGTAAGCGCTTCATGTATATATATATATATATATATATAATTTATTCAATAGGTTGCCAAATGAGACAAGACATTTGCCTCTTGCCACAGTTAGTAGCGAAAATCAAAGTCTGGGTTCGATTCCTAGTGTTAGCTGTAGTTTGGAGACAGTGTCATTAATACAATGTTCCCGGTATGATGAACACAGTGTTGGCACCATTGTTATAATTCTAGTCTACGGATCAGCCGTCGGGATACTTTGATCCAGGTCACGGATCTAGTTGTTGTGTGATTACTCTGTTAAATTATCATACCAACAACAACATTATTATTATTATTATTATTATTATATTCATCATCATCATCATCATCATCATATTTGGCGGAAGCATGTCAAATCGGCAGATGGCAAGCACATCCACCGGTTTGTCCGTCCGTCGGCCTGTTTGCGTTGCAGGTGTTAGGTCTAAATATATTTCTCGCCACCCTATATCTCACCCACCTTACACCGTCATCGCCACAGCTAGCACCACCAGCACCACCGCTAGCACCACCAGAACCACCGCTAGCACCACCAGACCGAACATCTTGGTGACAAACAGACGCACGCTTTTCGCTCCTTAAATCGCCGACTTTTAACGACAGGGGTCGACTAATTGGGGCCAAAGGTCACGAGGTCGCCGATCGATAGCCTAGGTGACCGCATCCGATGACTCGGTCACTATATGTCACGCAGCCAGTGACATATATGGCGGCGAACTCCGCGCCCGCCATCAAAAGGCTCGGAAAGGTTCGAAAATTAATTCCCCCAAATCACGCGCGTGTCCGCCCCCGCGGAGTCTTCAAAGGGCGAGGGGTATATTAAAATCAGGGAATACGATTGTCTGAGCGATTAAATCGCAATTACCATCATCGTCGTTGGTTCTTCCCCGGAAAAAATGAAAAGGTATTAAAAAGGAAAAATTGGCGGCAATGTTCCTATAGATAGACAATCCGTTAATTGCAGTACGTTTACCTTTTATTAGTTTAAAATAATTTATCACGCTATTTGAAAATATTTTCCATTTGAAAGAATAATTTGTTGGTTTGATAAAAAAAATGGAGAAGTGGCAGCCTCGTGGCTTTAAACACTAAATATAAGTGGGATTATTATTACTATTATTATTACTATTGTTATTATTATTATTATTATTATTACGGTTGTTATTATTTTTTCTTGTTAACGTTGTTGCTATGGCACCATGTAATTCCTTTACCAAATTTGCGATATTGTGCAATTTAGTCAACAAATATACGTATTTGTATTCGAACAATGTTTCACATTTTAAAGTTTTCTCTATAAAATAAACAATAGCCTCACAAAATATATTTTTGAAATCACTTAAGTTAATTAAGATGGATCGTTTGTTATTTTGCCGCTTTTTACATATTATATTTGCCTGTGGAGCAAATGATACATCTTATAAATTAATTGACGCTTGGACGTTTCTAATTTGAATCACTTTAATCAGCGAGTCTGTGTTGTGACTATAAACATCTAAAAAAAAACCCATTGGAGACAATAGTTGTTGTCAGACTTAATTACAGGAAAAATACGAAATTACAGAACAGGCAACAACAACAGGAAACGTAATTATCTGTGTCTGTCTGTCTCTCTCTCTCTCTCTCACCCTCACACACACACACACACATGTGCTTATTGAGTGACTGATTAATCGGTTGGGTGAATAATTCAGACTCCCTCACTCACTCACTCACTCACTCACTCAGCCAGTGAGAGATTAATTCACTGACTCAGTCGCTCACTCGAACGCACACTCACTCACCTCTGTCTCTAGCTCTCTCACTCATCCACCGCACACCCCGCCATCGCATCATCATAGCATTTCGTTAACCGGCCCCGTCATTTCGTGCGCTACAGAACGCCGTAATCCAATAAGACCCGACAATTGAAGGGCGCCGCGGATGTCAAGGCTGATTACAGGGAGGGTCGTTATCTGTGACAAATGAGGGCGGGTGGCCGCCACCGTGACCAGACCGGGCGGGCGGCTGGTATCTGTTTGTGGAGGGAACAAACAGCAATAACAGCAGGAACTGGCGAGAGACCGGGGCCCGAGGAATCGAGGAATTAACATGAAAACGGCGCTTACTCTAGTAAAGCCAGGAAATCCATGCAGCGGCCGGCCGTTTGCACTGACTGGCGACAGATGTACAGTCAATAGTCACGTGATGTTTCTATTACAGCCGCAGCACCCGAGGGCAAAATGAAGTGCGGGTTTTTTTTCACGACGCAGTTTTTAAATCGGAAGTTGTGCCGGTTTTAAACGCGACGGCCTAAGTATGAAGCCCGAATTCTTAGATTTTACACCAGCATGTGAACAGTTTGCCTTTTGTCACTTTCCCTTTGATGATATATCAGCGAAACATCAGACCATTCCGTCTCGACTCAAGGTGATATGGTAGCAGAGTGTGATTGGCCGAGTAAGCCTCAAGTCAATTGGTCTAAAAATCACAACCTGTTATTTTAGCTGGAGCCCGTATTTCGCGCGGGAATATTTGGATTCAGTTTGATTTGATAATCATAACGCATAAAACCAATCACCAATTGTCGGTGACATGCCAATAAAATAAAATGATTTTAAGCTACATATTAAAACAATTCTATATGGCTAATATTCCCGTAGCCATTATGGGTTCAAGGAATTTGGTGTTTGCCGGCGAACAGTCTCGCAGCCTAACTAGAAATGCCAGCTTTACGCCGGCGATGTGAAGAGTTCGAAAGATGTCTGCGTGCGCCTATTGAGCATTTCGTTTTTGAGAAATTGTTTGCCGTCAACTTTGAACACGATGGATGTATGATAATCGCCTGAACATCGGTGAATAACAAAGTCTGATAGGTGAATCATCGGATTACAACAAATATGGCGGGCGGTCGGTCGGTCGGTCAACAGCGACGATCGAAAGAGATCCTTACAGTAGAAGGATAGGAAATTGTTAATAGATCCGTGTGCATTATACGTTGTAGATAGAAGATTGTCTGGTGCAGTCTAGTCTACATGATATATACCACGCGCGCGCGCGCGCGCGCACACACACACACACACACGTCTGTGTGTTTTGTAAAGATAGTTAAGGTGCATGGCACAGTGTTATTCTTTTAAATTAACATTATAATTAGCCAGAATAAAATACAGAAAGACCCGATTTAAATGTTTTTGTTTCCTCTGAACTATTCCGTTTAATAAACTGTGTGTTTGGTGAACGTAAACGTTCTGCTATTAAACACATTATCGGCTGAGAAAACCTCGTTACCAACGATATTTGCATAAACATGAATAGTTTATAGATCTACTTGGAAGTTTATAGAACATAAATAAATTTGCTCTATTGTAAGTCTTGGATTAATATTAGCATCGTGAATGGTGTTGGTAATGGGTTGAGCTGAGTTAATTAGCCTCAAGGTTGATAACACCCGGGGAAAGAAATGTCTCAAATAGGGGCAAGAGCTTTATGCGAACCCACAACCTGAAGGTACGCACATGAGCTCCCACAGCCAAGGAAATAATTTTTCTGACATGTCCAGAACTAATATCCATTTTCCTGGACAAAGTATACAAGATTTAAAGGTATTATTTAAAGATCTGTGCGAAAAAACAATGTATGATCGATTATTAACACGATTATGATATAGCGCCCTTCTCGCCCCTTCTAGCTGTCTGATACACCCACTTTTATTTAAATTTGAACTAACGTGGAATATCAAGACTATATCTCGACCCTCTTTTTCTTCTACACTCGAAGTTTTCTTCGACAGACATAATATTTGTTTATAGGCTAGTTTGTTCTAAGTGGATTGTTTTCAAAGGCAGTATTTCTTCCAGGAGTTTTCCTGATTTTGTAAACTTCAAGGATATTTCGAGGATCTGGAAAATGAATTTGTTATTTTACAGGTTTTCCAGGACGCGTGGGAATCCTGCACGCATCATATTACATACGACTCAATCACTACCTATCGATGGGATTTGTAGTAATCGATCGTTTCAGCTCCTGGTTGTAGCGATGATGGAAGATCTTAAATACGAATTGCGAACGTAATGGCTACCTCAAGCTGTGATCGACTAGGAAAATGGCGGGCTTCTGTTGCGGGCAGCATTTGTCAACGGGCCATTTACCCGTGTTCGAATTCCATCATATATGTATATATACGTCTACTCTATATAACCGTACCCACAAACCGACGCATATACGGACAGACGCACACGGACAAATTAAGGAATGTTTACAACAACAACAACAACAACAACAACCACATTAACAACAAGAAGGCAGACAGGCAAAATCCGATCTCGAACGGCGAGAAAACGAAGAAAGACAAATTAGCAATTAAACAGAACGATGTACCGCACGGAGATTACATATCACAGAAGATGGCGGCGCGCCTCTTGTAAGTGTGCGACACGGGTACAAAGTGTTTAATTTTCGCTGGCAGTTTCAATTAATACCCCTTTCCGCGCTGATTTATGTCTAGATATCAATCTTGGCTCGCCAATGACACAAAGTATACGTTATGTCGGATGAGAATTAAGTAGAAAACAACCTGCCCTTCGCTTAAATGGGACATCACATTAAAGGGTAAACCCGGGGGGTGGATTGGTTGTGGTTTATGTTAATGGGGAGGGGGGGGTTGGAGATTAGTTGTTGTTTTGGTGTTTCTCTTGTGTGTGTGTGTGTGTGTGTGCCTGTGTGTGTGTATGTGATGCAGACCAGAACGAAATAACATAAGTTACAGGCTCATTAAGTATAGTTACTTGGGATTTTTATCTGGATATTGTCCAATGATGAAACATGCCCCCACCCCAGGGGAGGATATTTTCCTGATCCTGATACATGCATGGAGTGACACCCCCACCACCACCTCCCACCAAAAACATCATCATCATCATCATCTTCACGGAGATTACACCTGGCCTCTGGTCTATCTTCCTGTGACGAGTATACTGTAAAGGGTCTGACGAAATATATCGACCGACAGAATAAACATCTCTGTAAACAAGTATATGTGATCTTAGAGAAAACTTGTTTAAAATAATCTCGTTTTGGTTTGGAATTGATGACGCCACAGAGATAGCTACCGAAGCGCCCTCTCTGGTTGATTCGTTCAAAAATATTTCTAAAAATAATTTAAAATAACAAACATATGAACAAACAAACAAAAAATTCCAGCCATATCCACAAAACAACCAAAATAACACACACACACACACACACACACACACACATATATATATAAAGATAAATAGATATCCTAAAACATACATACATTAACCTTGATATCAGTCCCTTAGGTCATAGAATAATTAACTGCTGTCCTTAAACATTTGTGATGGCGTCAATAGAATGGTAGCTCAGTTGTTAGTGTTGCTAGACACTTAGCCTAGGGTGACGAGTTTCATTCTCCCTGTACTAGTTTAAGCTACGTCGTTTTCTAGTCCACCTACCTCGGTCTTATAGACTGGCAGTGAGTTTCTGGCATGCATTAGTAATGCCAATCTGGTGCTGCATAACCCTGTGGGGCGGGTCATGAAATTGTGGAAAAGTCCACGCAGTGACATAACTGCGCAATCCTACCATCGCCTGTTTATGCAGTAAAATCTCGGTGCAGCGAGTAGTGCACCGCA
Source organism: Paralvinella palmiformis (assembly GCA_025642065.1). Taxonomy (NCBI): domain Eukaryota; kingdom Metazoa; phylum Annelida; class Polychaeta; order Terebellida; family Alvinellidae; genus Paralvinella; species Paralvinella palmiformis. Next base: position 56,591 of record JAODUP010001413.1, on the reverse strand, counting down.
CTGTAGACCCATAGGTCGTGAGATCGAATCGTTATGTTATTTATGTCAGTGGATCACTGAATATATCTGTCTGTCCGTCTATCTGTATTTATGCTGTAAAACTGGTAATGTTGACATTTTGCGATTGGAACAAAGTACGTTTAATTTTGAGAATTTGTAGATTTGGAACATTAAATATATATATATATATATATATATATATATTATACGGGTGAAATTTGTTTTGGCTGGTAATGAATTCGTGATTGGTTTCCAGTTTTGCGAAATAAAAACAACGTGATTAATGAGGTATTTTACAATATCTGACTGACTGACTGAGGTGATGTAATTGTCGTAGTGACGTCATAGTATCATGCTACGACAACAGAAACATGCTGTCATCATGTATTATAAATATTTGTTTATATCATAACGGTAAGTAGGCACCCACCCACTCGTAGAACACACATCACCTCATTGCTCATGCACCTATACAAGCACGTTCGCATCCACTGATCTCATAACGCACGCCCACTACTCCAAAACGCGTACCCACGCACGCTCAAACTCCGATACACAAGATGGCGACCACCTTACGAATAACATTTACACCTTAGCCTTCTTAGACCATATCACGACACTTAAGCCAGATAAATGTCCCAAATCACGTCAGGGTAACCCCTCCATATACACACATACACTCGAACACCGGCTAGCACTCGCTTTACCTCGTAATTTGTACATAAACAGCGGCCATACTTAACACGATCAGCGTTCAAAAGCTCCGTTTCTGTGTCGGGTTACAGATAATTGGGTCATAATGACCAAAGGTCAACTCGGGGCCACATTCCGCCGAACGCGCGCACTGAGCGGGCCAGCTGCGATCGGGCGCAATCGATTCAAATTCTCCACGTATCGATAACAGGTGATTAAGTGGTAATTGAAATCGGAGATTAATTACACACTTGTGACGTGAAGCTGCGCCAGCTATAGCCATGCTCGGGAAGGGCATTCATTTGTAAGAATGTGCGCGCTACTCGATCCGCGGATGAACAAACGAGACCAATTTGGAGTGAGGCGGCCGCCATTAATCAAACGGTGAAAAAATATGGAGAACTTTCAGCGGACTACGTCGAGAAGTAATTATGGTGATATTTAGCTCGCTTTACCCTAACAATCGTTTAGAATTCCAGGTGAGACGGTGGTAGAGAGAGTGTGTCTATTTTAAGAGAAGGCCATACTAATTTGAGGGTTCTTAATAGGTTCATCAATTTTGTGGTTCATTTGTTAATAATAATAATAATAATAATAATAATAATGTATTACTATTTTTGGGGATTATTTATTATTATTATTTATAATTTTTATTTGTTTAATTCAACCTCCATCAATGGATAAAAATAGCATTAAAACATACTTTGTATAATTGTATAAATGCTTACTTTATTATTATTATTATTAGTTAATTTATGGTTCGAAATGGATTGTTCTTAAAGGCTTACAGTTACATATAGAGTTACGTGCCATTATCAATTTCCAGGGCAGTAGGCCTATACCTTTTCTATAGTTTTCAATTGTCCACAGTAATCCAAGGGCAGCAATGACCAGTCATGACCATATATGACCAGTCATGACCATACATGTACAGTCATGACCTTCCACGACCAAGTACTTCTTTGTGACTGATTGAAGCAAAGCAGTTCACACGATCTACAACTAGTTAGGGGGTCGAACTTCCGGTTTCTGTGTCGAGAGTAACCACTGAGCTAAATATAAATCATTTGACCAGCTTGTGTGGGGCGTTCTAAGGACTTTTAAAATATATTCCAATAAACGACTGTCTTAGAGCAGGCAAATTGACATCGTTTTTTATGGTACTATTGTTCTCGTATTTTCACTGGTTTTCAGCCAAAAGCCGATTTTAGAGAATTTTCTCCACCGTAAAGTTCGCCATTTTCGGATTCATTAACCGATCGCGTTATATCCTAAACCTCGGTATATGGAAGTGTGTGTGTGTGTGTGTGTGTGTGTGTGTGTGTGTGTGTGTGTATCACAACCTTCCAAGTCTTCAGATAAACCTGTTTTTTTTTCTAGAAAACCTTCCGCTTTCCCGGTTTATTTTGACAATCTTCCGCGTTTTTCCGACGTCAGAAATATAAAGTTGAAAGGAGGACCCATTGACCTGAAAGAAAAGTAGACCGAACACGGCCGCCGATTTGATGGCAAACAGGTCCCAACTTCCGGTCGTGGAAAAACGAAAGCAGACTACAAAATCAGGTTTATAAACATGGTGAATTATTGTTGTGTCGGTGGTTGCATGAAAGTAATACAAAAGAAATATCGTTTCATTAGTAAGTATAAGGAACACATTTAAAATAACTGTTAAAGCTTTTGGGGGGCGGGAAATTAAGCTTAACTATTATTATATTTAGCCTATTCGACAACCCCCGGCCTGTCTCTGGCGTTTAATCCCAACTAAACTAGATCTACGGACTTACATAAAACGTCATTTAAATATTTCATGTCATACAATAGGACAGGAATAATACAGATTGTCTGCACACACAAAATTATAATACACACATCACAATAAATGTCCGTATTCGTAGGTTAAAAATTCGAAACGCAGTCGCTTCAACGTTGCTTTTTGCCCCTACCGGAAGTAGTGTGTGTGTGTGTGTGTGTGAATGAATGATTTATTTCATGGCGTTGGATGCATGTATATCATTCTGGGTTGACTTAAACACAGGCACGCGTTCACGCATGCATATAAGCAACCACACACAGAGCTTCATATACATTAGGGGGAGATCTTCGCTGGGTTCTCGCGACTTCAATCTATTTTTTTCATTTGTTTCTTAAGAAAACAATTAAATGGTGTCAACGTCTGTTGACAAGTAAAGGTTTATGTGTTGATTATGAAATATTCAATGTCGGTTACCTTCAGGTTAAAATTAACTTTACTTCTGCAAAGGAAGAGCTCTTCGAGGATTAAATCAAAACATATGGAAAGGTAATCGAAGGACTCTTTTCCGTTTCGTGAACGAAATACTATATACAAATCGGACGACCCTCAGAAATATTAAAATAGTCAAAGATGATGCTCCTTGTTTTGATAACGTCTTACATCAGACGATGTTAAATATACATATGGGTTCCACTCCTGGATATGTTATCACAATATATATATATATATATATATATATATATATATATATATATATATATATATATATATTACTGGATACTGACAATGATGACATTTCTCCTCTTCATTGTATAACTTGGCACAGGTTGTTGCTCATATTCTAATATGAACAACTCAAAAGCTACTTAAAGTAAATGGCCATAATATAAATATGATCTATTTTTACTTTATGTTAAATTTCGGGGGGGAGGGAGGTAGTCAGCATTGTACACTGATAAATCTTCAAGTTCAAACTCTGCACTGTCTATCACCTATCAAACTCTCTCTTCTGGAGAACCTTCATATCTATTTTCCATGCTTTCTTTATCACCCAAGCCCAGAGAGCTCCTTTCATCTGGTTTTCACTTATTGTCTGTTCCCAGGGTTAAAACTCATGCTGGGACTCGTGCTTTTTCAGTTGCTCTCCCTACTGTTTGGAATTCGCTCTCTGAACACGTTAAGTCGTCAATTAGCGTAGTTTCTTTCCGTCACCATTTGAAAACCCTCCTTTTCAGACTCGTTTATCCTTCCTCGGTATCCTTTCCATCTGATCACTGTTGATGAACTGTGCATCGTTCCCAGACTATGAGTTAGACCAACCCCTCCACTAGGTGGCCACCGAGCTCGATTCTTTTCGAGATTGTTGTCTCTATAGAAGTTTTGTGATTATTATTATTATTATTAAAGAATCTGGCGGCTATTTTTGACAAATATAGTATTATATATGAAGAGGTCATATCACTATGACGAGCTGCCTACTGCTATCTTAAGAACATCCACTGACTAAAAAAACAACACGTTCTCGACACAAGAAACACTCGTTACTGTGGTCCTTACTTTTGTAACATTTCTTGTTGTAACATGTACTATTGCAACTCCATGTCATATGGCGTATCTGATTGGAACGTCAATTGCCTTTAGCGAATTAAGAATATGTGCAGATCGCACGACTAGAAATATTCACAAATCTCACACTATCATTCTAATTCAAGATTTTACTAAAACAACTTATACGTCTATCAGTGACACCGATAAATAATATTGATCACTAAATTTTTTAATTTTGTTGTTTTTACGTAGATTTTATTTAGATTATCACTGCCTGTAACCTTTGAATGGCTCCTGTTGTTAAGGCCGCTTTATGAAATCTATGTTACCACCACCACCTCCACTACTACTACTACTACTACTACTACCACTGCTACTACTATTACTACCCGAGTATTTACCCATTTTGACACATGTACTCACGCCAATTCGCCAAATACTCTTACTCGCATTTGAGAGATTTTGAAGAGTACTCGCCACCTGCCATAGTATTACCTAATAAACACCCTAAATCTTCATAGTATGTTCCCATTACGCGATCTGCAAACGCAAGAAAAAGAGCAGCAGCAGCAGCAGCAACAACAACAACAACAACAACAACAACAAATAAACATCTGATTTAAATACAATAAGTTATCAGCGTGGAAAGTCACTTCTTAGCTGTTGATTATTAATACATTGTGTTATAAGTTCGATATTATATACGAGATTTTATTATTATTAACTTATAACCAATTTTCTACAGATATAGTCCCTATAAGTCGGATCTCGAAAACAAAATTATTTCTGGAGATATTTGGCGAATACAAAGACAACAGATAAATTACTAATATGGAATATTTATTAGATATTGAATGAACCTAGATTTACAGGCCATCTTTTCTATTATATTGTAGAGAGAGAGAGAGAGAGAGAGAGAGAGAGAGAGAGATGATGATGATGATGATGATGATAATTGATGTTTTACGGCCATATTTGTGCACATGTTAGGCTAAATGGGCCGAGCGACCTCCAACGGTAATGAGGCAAAGTCAAAGACGAAACAACCTTCAGATATGTCCCCACCGAGATTCGAACACGGGTGGTAGTGTGGTCCAACACGCTAGAGAGAGAGGGAGAGAGAGAGGGAGAGAGAGGGAGAGCGGGAGAGAGAGAGAGGGAGAGAGGGAGGAAGGGAGGGAGGGAGGGAGAGAGAGAGAGAGAGAGAGAGAGAGGGAGGGAGGGATAGAGAGGGGGGGAGAGAGAAGGGGAGATAGAGAGAGAGAGAGAGGGAGAGAGAGAGAGGGGAGAGAGAAGCGGAGATAGAGAGAGGGAGAGAGAGAGAGAGGGAGAGAGAGAGGGGGGAGAGAGAGAAGGGGAGATAGATAGATAGATAGAGAGAGAGAGAGAGAGAGAGAGAGCGAGCTTGTACAATGGGTAATAATACTTCAAATCTACCGATTATCTAACTGAGAATTAAGTAAACGGGTGAAGACAAATATTAATACACGAATTACCAAGAGAAGAGTAGTTAATATGATCAATGAATAAAGTTACGAGAAAATAATACAGATTCAAATAACAGTAACACTTTTGGTATTAATACGTAAACGATATGACGTTTATATTACAGTTATATAACCTTAAATGGAACAGTGAACGCAATGAAAATAATGAAATATAAAAATTCTTCATAATCTATATAATCTATGCCTGTATGTCAATTTATCTCCCGGAATCCTTTGTTTTTCTTTTTCATGCTGATCCATTTCGATATATATATATATATATATATATATATATATGAGTATAACTATCCATTTTACCATTTGTCTGTTAAGCTACACTTACATACGTCAGATGGAGCCACCTCCTGGCTACAACTTGACTTGACGGTCTCGGCCTGAGTTCCATTTACGGATTTTGACACGGCCCAGAAAGAAGCCATCGCTTGTTCGGAAAAAAAATATATAAAATGATTGATGTTTTACGGCCACTTTTGTGCACCTGTTAGGCTAAATGGGCTGAGCGACCTCCAAAGGTAACGAAGCGAAGTGAAAGATGAAACGGCCCTCAGATATGCCCACGCCGAGATTCGAACACAGGTGGCAGTGATCCGTGGTCCAACGCCCTAACAAAAATAATAGCCGAAATAGGATAGAATTATTGTCCAATTTTTGCGCTGTTCAGATACTGGACTGTATCTATGGACTGGAGCTTTGGCTTTGGCTTTGTTGTTCGGGGAGAATCCCCAGGCTGTCGCTTATTCAGCACAGCCTCTATGTTCGAGTGGTTGAGAAACCTCCTCCCCCACCACTCACAGGGGAGCAGTACGGAAAGATGGAACCGAAATACCCCCTGAGGTTTTGGTTTCACGGCCCAAAAAAGTGTTTTCGGTATATAAAGGATGTTTTAACGTGCACCTGTTAGTTTTAAATAAAAGCAAGTGAAAATGAAACCTCGATGCCACGCCGGATTCGAACCGTGGGGGATCCGTTGCCCTACCAAAAAATGCCTGGGTTTTTCCTTTAGCGCTGGCATACTGGACTGTACTATGGACTGGAGCGCATTCGGGCTAAATATCTATCAAGACATCCTGATCCATAATAAAGGTGTATAGTTAGAAAATATTAGACCTATTATGTTAACAATGATATTATAGTTATTGAAATATGGATAACAGCTCGTACGGTATTCACCAAGACGAAGGTGATCATGGTCTGAATCCATTAAAAAAAAAATCAGAGACTGAATTACATTGACTTGTTATATATTTCGTGTTGTAAAACCAATTTTGCCCGCAAAATCCCACTTTATGTATTATCTAAGATATGAAATAACTGGGCAGCATTTTCATCACATTCTAGGCTTCAATTAAAAAAAAAAACGTGTAAAGTCCGATATTATTACTGGCTCTCCCACTCACTCAGGTTAAATGCTCATAACGGTAATCTTGGGAATATATATTTGGTACATCAAAGCGGGGTTGGAATTTTACGGTTTTGCTGGGACGTTGGGAAAGCCGGAAAGGCCGGTAAAAAGCGGCATAAATGGGCATAAATATACATTAGGGCCCAATAAGTGTTATCAGTAATCGATATTTAGTACGCAACTTAAGAGGGGGGAAAATAAACGGCCGACGAGGACGTTATGATATGACTAAATAAATTTATCAGTTATAATGACGAACAAATATCAACTGATAACTTGTTATATATCGATCATGAAGAGATCGATGTATGTAGAGATTGTAATCGTATCGGAAACTGAAGGAGTCACCCGGATGTTGACTGTTGTTTAAATGCTTTAATAAAAGATGTCACTAATCTCTTCTGCACCAAGAGCGATGAGACTTGCAGTTATAATTAGGTGATGGGCGTTTTCAGTTTTTCAGTTGGGTGATAATCTCATCAAAATTATCTCTATTATTACTTCGAGTTAACCGAGATGTCACCGAATTTATCCCGAAATAGGTTGGCAGTTGATGTATTGTTGTGTAAAATTGTATTGTTATACAGCAGTTCAATGACAGAACTGACAATGGCCCAGCTTTAGGTTACTGGAATAACATTCGGTATTGATTAATGCTTTATGAAAGAACGTAACAAGAAAAATGGTTGAACTTTATTGAAATAAATTGCTGGAAAGATGTTTTTTGTGTGTGGATTTCTACCGCTTAGGTTTTTTGACGTGATGGTTTTTGTCAGCTTTACCCGATGGTTTTTACCGGGTGTGGCTAAAACTTGTCGGCCCTGGCTCAAAGGGAAAAATCCACTTGATATGATGAAAACATAAAAACGTTCGAAAAGCGTCCAGATCTAGTAAAATATAATAATAATAATAATAATAATAATAATATTATAATAATAATAATAATAATAATAATAATAATAATAATAATAATAAAAACAAACTTTCATAGAACCAATATTCTCGAAAATAATCGAGCTCGGTCATGCACAAAGTGCAGAGGTTGGGCAATCTCATAGTCAAGGTGAAATAAATTTATAATTTCTAAATGTGGAATAAAAATATGGTTACTGATTCCTTATATAATAATTATGATGGTTAAAAAATATCAAAATAATACATGTTTGAATGACAGTCGTGGATCGACTCAATATGACAATGTACGTACATTTCTAATTCCCATTTGACCTCTCCGTTTGAGGACGCAAATACTGAGAAAAAAATCACCTGTACAGCTAGTTTGGTGCGAATAAGTTATCTTTACGTTCAAAGGTAACCAATTTTATCGCCATTGCACCGACACATTGGCAATGGAACATTGATGGCGAAGGTGTGTTTATCAATGGCATATCATTGAAGAGAATAGGACAAAATTGCAATAGTATTTCAGTCAAGTTAATTGGCATATATATATATATATATATATATATATATATATTGGGGTGAACATCTCACCTGGCAACATCACCTAAGGCATGTAAATAGCAAAATATCACGAATCCTATTTGCTTTCAAACAGGTGAAAAACATATCCATTTTCACCTTAAGAAACCTATATTTTGTTGTATTTCATCCATATTTTTGCCATGGTATACATACGTGGGGAAATGCCAGTCAGCACCTTCGGAAAACCATAATTCTTCAGAAGCGTGCAATTCGCACAATTAACAAAGCTGTTTATAATAATCACACCGACCCGTTGTTCCATTCTTAAAAATACAACATTTATAGGTTTACCAATCCGCCCTATTCATGCATGACTGCGTGAACAATAACATATATACCAACTTCCTTTAAGAATATTTTCCTTATAATCGTGACATACAAACAATACGCCAGACACGTCAGTCTGACTTGTTATATATTTCGCGCTGTAAAGCCAATTTTGCCAGCCAACTCCCGCTTTATGCATTATCTAAGATATGAAATGATTGGGCGGCGTTTTCATCACAACTTCAATTTAAAAAGCGTGTAAAGTCAGATATTATATTTGGCTATCTCACTCACTCATGTTAAATGCTCAAATGGATATTGTAAGGATCGTTGCTAAACACTTGCTGCCTAGTTAATGTGAGATGATTTCCTGATTTGATTTAATAATCTGAGATTTATTCTGTTAATGTTATATCTAAATGCTCACCGAAGCACGTTTGCTGAACATTCTTACACTTTTGATTATCGAGCCAATGACACGCCGTAACATGTTTCTAAAATTAAGTTTTATTAACTTATTTATTTTTTGGGGGCCAGGAGGAAGACAACAAGTCCTCCATTATCATAAACATGTTGTTGATCATTTATCGTATCTACACTATTTTATGCGTATTAATAATCAGCTAAATCTTTCAATATTTATGATGTTTTTGGAAATAAATGACTTAGTTACGATAAACTACAGATGTATTCCGCTTCCCGAGGCGCTGCTTACGACCACATATATGACACACTATCAACGATTTGAGGGTGTTAGTGTACTGGACGTTAGTGTACGGACGTTAGTGTACATAGGCGTTAGTGAACCTGGCCAATTCAAAATCTGTCATAATTGTGTCTGGTTGTAATTATGGACGTAGATTTTCAGTGTCGAAACACGACTACACAGATTAGAATCAAAGCTTCCTCATCCCATGTGCACTTCAAATCGAGACATTCCCTTCTAGGCGTGATTAGATATACTTGATTTTTCCAGTTGCTGAGGTGATCACTGGCAGTTCCGCCATTCAGTTGCTACTATTAACGCATTCCTACATTACTCAATTCAACTGTAGACCATAATCTGGCTCAGTCCACTTCGCTGTAAAACATCATTTGACACAGTCCAGTCAGATGTAGATTGGAATTTGGTACAGTTCACTCGGTCGTAAAGCATTATTTGACACAGTCCAGTCAGATGTAGATTGGAATTTGGTACAGTCCACTCGGTCATAAAGCATTATTTGACACAGTCCAGTCAGATCTTGATCAGAATTTGATGTCCAGGAGAAGAATCTCGTATTAAATACATTCCCACAGAAGTCAGGATCTTCTAATATATGGACACCAAAAACCAGAGTTTGGTTTGGAGGCTAATTGTTGCCTGTCTTAGTATTTCTTGTCGCCTTTTCTATTCTGCAATAAAGTGTATTCTTTTGTTGTAAAGTTCAACTGAATATCTGATACAAAATCGACATATATCATCATCATCATCATCATCATCATCATCATCATCATCATCGTTATTAATTTCAAAAGAACATCATGCTATGTTAAGTGTCATTTTTTATTATTCTTGCTATTGATGTCATAGGAATATAATTGATAACGATTCTTCTTCTGCTATATAATAATAATAATAATAATAATAAATAGTAGTAGTTATAATATTATTGCAATTTTGTTGTTCTTGATATTGTAGTGTAAGTGGTTGTACTTGTATAATATATAAGTAAAAATAATATAATAATATATATATATATATATATATAATATTATATATATATATATATATATATATATATATATATATATATATATATATATATATATATATATATATATATATATATATATATATATATATAATATATATATATATAAAAATATATATATATATAATATAATATTATAATATATGATAATATATATATATATATATATATATATATATATATATATATATATATGAAGAGAGAGAGAGAGAGAGATCCAGTAAAAGTCCAAAGATAACTATGAAGACATAAGGTTAACCTAATTATATTTATTGTATAATATTACACTCTAAGTGTCCTATTTTAAGACACCTTGACACTCTTCGGGTGTGACACATATTGGGTATGGGAAGACGTCAGGTAAAATGTTCGTCTCAGATGTAACACGCATTAGGCGACCGTTAGGTCCCGGAAAACCCGCCTGAAATGGGTCAATTAACATAATGAGATCCTGACTAGTCAGCGCGGGGGGGGGTATCCATAATGTGGCTATTGTTGCTATTAATGCCAGGTAAATTCATTAATGATGCTTACCTCCATATGCATTATTCTATATCCGAAATCGGATCTGAAGGAGTACGTGGCCTCGTATACCCCGTCACCCTATGTTAGTAATTTAAATTATGAAAATTTATATTTATAAACGAGAGAATATTAAAATGGAGTCCGATTGTCAGCTGTGTAAACAATAAAAAAACGACACACACACACACACACACACACACACACACACACACACACACACACACACACATATATAGAGAGAGATATCTCACCAGGTATATCGGAGTGTCTTCCCAGTGATAGATCAAAGTATCTGTCGGCAGGTCAAAACGATCAAGACGAAAGTCTCGTCTACAGGTACCACTGTAAAATATAATATTAGGAGTATACTTTGAAAGAGTGTTTGTTTTAATATTTTATAATAAATATTATTATTATTATTATTATTATTATTATTATTAGTAGTAGTAGTAGTAGTAGGTATGGAGAGTATGGTAGTAACTGTTTCTCATCATTTGATTTTCTATACATTTTAGAAGAATATTTTAATTAGGTTCGTAATCGGTCGGCGAGTTTTCTAGCTACTTCCGTCTAATATAATTTTTGAGGTAACCTTTTTTTGAGGAACTGTCATCAAGGTATTAGGATCTGTTGATTCGCGAAAATATTGTGATCTTTGGAGGGAGATCTCCCCCTCCCACGTAAACACTGCTTGATCTGCCAAAGAAGAGGCGATTAATTCTCAGATAATCTAACGCTGATGAGTAAATGTTTATCTGTGGGTCATCACTAAAATGACGGGTCTTCTCGGTACTTGAGAGAGTGAGTGAGTGAGTGAGTGAGTGAGCGAGGAATTACTTTTTTTTCTCTATAAGTATTGATTTCATGTGGACACATGATCAAAGCGTCACCACACGGCTAACTATAGAAGTTCGAAGCCTTTCACTGATGGCCCAAACATCTCTCAGCCATAGGCAACAATAGGATTCGTTCGCATGACTAGGAATATTGCTGTGGAGTACTTTACCAGCCGCACCACGAGAAGGGTCGACATTTACTCAGATGGTAATGTGTTTATTGAGGTGATTAGTCGACTCACTTGGTATTGTCATTTGGTTCACAAGTCCTGTTTGTGGTATCAGCATACCAAACTTTGACGTAATCGGGTTCTGATGTGGTAGTTAGTCGGATCGTACCTGTCTGGTCATCATTATTCTGGGGGGAGGATATTTGTGGGGTTATTGATTATTTGTTACAGACACAGACAGGCATTCAGACAGATCGACGGAAGGATGGAGAGAGAAATAGATAAATAGAAACACACGCACACACGCAAGCACGCACACGCACATACATACATACATACATACATACATACTGAGAGACAGACTGATAGACACATTTTCGCCTACAAACACCAGTAGAATAAGACAAATCTAAGAACTTTTAGTTGACAAATATTGTACTCATAACACTCACAATACTTCTAGTGAAGGTGTACTGAGGTCTAGGTATATCCTGAAATATAATTTTACATAAAAAAAGGGTTTATGTTATTAGTGGACACGTGTACATTTAGAAGCATATAATTATATAATAACAATAATTATTTAAAAAAATAACATGCATGTAAATATAGAGCGAATACATATATGCATATACATATTTTTAACCGATTTATATGAAAAAGTTTCCAAAAAAATTTTAAATTGGGAGGTATTAAAAACATTGATATATATATATATAATATATATATATATATATATATATATATATATATATATGAACACGTGATCATATAAAATGTTAAAATGTCAGTATCTCATCATGCTGATAACCTTATAGCCATACAGGCAAATATTAGTGATAAAACGACGGCCAAACACCTTTCCTAACCTTATCAAGTCCCAGATAATGGTATCACCGATAAGGTGAGATAAGGACAACTGACACGATTTTCCATAAAAAGATGTCCGTCCTCTAAATCTTATCTTCCGGCTAATCGGTTATTGTTTGCGAATTAACATTCCATTTTATTTTTCACGAATGGCCTCGATGTGACCGAGTGTGATTGGACGAAGAAATATATGTATACAAACTGTTGCTAGGCGACTGACCTCTTTCACGGAAACGAACAAGTTTTCCAGATTTTCCCACAAAGCTGGCTTATGGTCCCCTAGATCGTGATGATCGTTCTCAAATATACTGAAACATGTATGTATATAATAATAATAATAATAATAATAATAATATTAATAATGGCCGAAATGGCAGTTTTTAACGTGGGTGGCAACCTCAAATGATGGAGAAGCATATGGTCTGTAATCTACAGCTTCCCCACGGAGACTAATTCTAAATAAATTCGGTGGAGAAAACCTTGCCAGTTTCCTGGCTGGATGAAAAACTCTCCCTACTATAGGGCCACGACCGAGGCGAGAACCTGCGACCTCCTGCACAGAATGACCATAGCCATAGGTAAATAGTCTCATGCTCTACCCATGTGGCCAATAATATATATATATATATATATATATATATATATATATATATATATATATATATATATATATATATATATGGATGGATGGATATGGAAATACAAATATAAATTATGTATACAATATTCAGGCAGACAAGCGGACGCATAGACAGATATGCAGACAAACAAACAATAAGGCAATTAGACAGACACGAAAGCAGACATACATACAGACAAAAAATAAGACAAGCTGACAGACGCGTAGACAAACATATATACGGACAAACAATAAGGTAGGTAGACACACACATAGACATACATACGTACATACAGACAAACATTAAGGCAGGTAGACAGACACGTAGACATACATGCATACATACAAACAAACTATAAGGCAGGTAGACAGACATACATACAGACAAAAAATAAGGCAGGCAGGCAGGCAGACACGTAGACAGACATATATACAGACAAACGATAAGGCAGGTAGACAAACACGGAAACAGGCATACATACAGACGAACAATAAGGCAGACAGACAGACACGGAGACATGCATACAGACGGAGAAACAAACACATATACCATAGTCACATCTCCCGTTTCTGACACTACAGTACAGTTAGTGTTACCCGACATTCTGATATATGTCAATTTATCGGAAATTCCGACATATTAAGACGTTTACTTGGTAAAATATCTGACTACACACTTTAACTGTACCTGGATCCCGTTAATAGAATAGTGAGGCTTACGTGTAATGCATCTCGCCAGTGATGTTGCTGAACCAATAATGAGTACCGTCAGGTAAGAAGAACTGATCACCTGTAGCTCCGTGTAGATGTTTGGGCATCGTGAGGCGTTCGTTGTATTCTGGAATATGGTAGCGGTTCTGGCCGGTCAACAGACGGGCAGGCAGGCAGGGCAACAGGCAGGTAGACAGGGAGGAAGACAGATAGGCAGGCGGGCAAATGGACAGACGGGTGGGGAGGGAGGAAAACGAATGGAAACAAACTGACTCACTCACCCACCTCCCACTCACACACACACAAAACAGGTCCACACAGAGACAGGCGGATTTATAGTGAAACATATTGACAATAATTCACAGATAAACACTCATAGACAGATAAACATAAAATATATATATTATATATATATATATATATATATAAAAAAAAAACGTCCACATACATGTATGTACAACCTATATACATGTATATGCTTACATATTGTTGGTGAAGGTAAAAGAAGCTGAAAAGAGGTAAATACGTGCCCTATCATTGTATACATTTCTTGAAAGGAGAATGTTCCCCCCACTACTTTTCTGACCACACACTATTTACTGACCTAGGGGGTCTATATGACTGGCTAGAATCTGTGTCCTCGGGTGATGTAGATAGTATACTATTCCCACACTCCAGTATGGGACCATGGCCCACGACCAGCCTCCAAGGGACTTAAAGTGACCTTGAATGCCCTTGAAAATTAAGTGCCAATTAGTATACGGTCTGATCCAGATTATCCGGACACCTATTGTATATTGTTAGTCGTGTGTGTTGACAAGTTGGGTGTTAGCTTATTAGGTGTAACCCTTGTATTTATTAAAATATAAGCTGATAAGTATAATACGTTCGCTGTCTGTGCGTCTGTCTATCTGTCTGTGCTTTTGTCTGTCTATATGTCTGTCCGTATGTCTGCCATACCTCATAGAAGTTCAGTTGATCAAATACAGTTGGTGCCATAGCAAATACACGTTGATCAACACAGCCCAGGAGCCACGTGGTCCAACCACGCTGTTATTGGTAAACAAAGTGATAGCCATTACACAACATTATTATTATTACTCTTACTACTACTACTACTACTACTACTACTACGTAAAGGGCGGGTTTTATAACACGAATCCAGCTTTCCTCGTGTTATCAACGTCCCCTTATAGACTAAACTAGCTTGATACATACAACGACTTGCAGAATCTGGCGCCAACATAATCATGTAGGGAGCATACATTTTACGACTAAATGCAACCTCATGATGTAGGATGGTCACCAATGCTATGGCTGAGTGAACCAGCGAACAAACCACGCATTAACAGTCATCACGGCTTCGAACCGGAGATATCCAGCCTTTTTATCCACTGCGCTACTTAATCAGTTGTTAGCCTCAGCCCGCAACATGACCGAGACATTTCGCTCGTTTTATGAGTTGTGCGCGCGCGCGCTTGTGCGTGTGTGTGCGCGCGCTGTGTGTGTGTGTGTTTTTAGCTGTGTATAATAAGGCACAGGCACAGAGAATTCGAACCGTGAATTCAAACTCTGGACGTTTATTCAGGGGACTGAATCCAGAGCGGCGACTTTTCTTGCTGAGACATGGGTAATGTCTCACCAGTCCCTAAGCCGCCAAGCAAAATCAAAATGCGAATTACCTACAGCCTTGGAGTTTGGGAGTAGAACACCCAAGTCAGATCACGGCAGTAGTGAGAATGTTTAGCTTAATTATTTAAGCAGCCCTATTTATAGCTATTTTTCAATTGCTGTATCTTTCTTCAAAGCAATACTATATAAACTATATAACCCAATTGTCACTGTCTTCAAAGATCAGTTTTTACAACGGCCAGACGTTATGAAGCGACTACTATTAAAACTGTTTATCTTAATTACTATTAAAGACTGACATCTGCGCTGAAGCAGACCGTAATAGCGCGTCATAGCTTCAGTACTGTTTGAACTATGTTATCATTTTCAAACCTGACCTAACGTCTGCTATTCTAACTATTGTAGTTCTTAAATGTTATTTATGACAGCAGATTAGAGCTAATCTTGAATGTCATAGTACAAATTAGACATAACTGGACCTAGGAAAGATAATTATATTCCCACATACAACCAAGGTGAATTTTATATGCAACTAAAGTTGTTATATAAAACACACCAACCGCGCGAGCTGTGTCCAATGCCACCGCTCGAGATGCGATGCAGTGTTTCTATTCCTGAGGCAGGAGTACTTATAATGCTTTAAGAGCGTACTGTGTCTGCTACAGTCATTTAAATGCTGGATAACCAGCCAGACACCTAAACGGCGTGCCTCCAAAGACGCAAATAGTGCACGGAATATATAGCTCTAGATAACTTTTCTTGAATGCAGGGACCGGGAAATATGGTCTCCACGCATAGAAAACGGAACTTTCTCAACCGCAGCATAATATGCCTTGTGATATTTGCTGGCGGGTCAAATACCTCATAAACATACAAATCCAATAAAAACTATGACCTACTCGTCACTATTACATCGGCGCTTTAGCAGACCGTTATGGCGGAATTGCCCTTCTATATATTAACATTTTCAAATCAGACCTAATGTCTGCTATACAAACTATAATTATAATATAGGGTTTTATTAATGACAAGGAGACTAAAGTTAGCCTTGAATGTCATAGTACAGACTGGACATAACTGGACCTAGGAAAGATAATTCTATTCCCACAAACAACTAAGGTGAATTATATATACAACTAAACTTGTTATATAAAACACACCAACCGCACGAGCTGTGTCCAATGCCACCGCTCGAGATGCGATGCAGTGTTTCTATTCCTGAGTCAGGAGTACATGCTTTAAGAGCGTACTGTGTCTGCTACAGTCATTTAAATGCTGGATAACCAGGCCAAACACTTAAACGGCGTGCCTCCAAAGACGCAAATAGTGCACGGAATATACAGCTCTAGATCAACTTTTCTTAGAACGCATGGACCTGGAAACATACAGTCTCCACGCACAGAAAAAGGAACATCTTAACCGCAGCATAATATGCCTTGTGATATTTGCTGGAGGGTCAAATACCTCATAAGCATACAAATCCAATAAATTCTATGACCTACTCGTCACTAACCCTTTATATGAAATATTACAAAATTGGTAAAAAGAAAACACGAACCTCAATCTCTGGCACGGGCAATGTGTGTTTTAGCTGTGTATAATAAGGCACAGGCACAGAGAATCTCGAACCGTGAATTCAAACTCTGGACGTTTATTCAGGGGACTGAATCCAGAGCGGCGACTTTTCTTGCTGAGACATGTGTAATGTATCACCAGTCCCTAAGCCGCCAAGTGTGTGTGTGTGTGTGTGTGTGTGTGTGTAGGTCGAGGTTCCCATTAGGCGCACACACTCCTTTCTGTCATGCCATCTTGGCACTACCCACTGGTTGAGGATAACATATCCAGCCTTAATAACTTTATATGCCACTATATTGGCAAGCCGCACAAAGACGAGACAATACAATATAACCATTGTTAGATGAGATCATGCAATAATAATAATAATAATAATAATAATAATAATAATAATAATAATAATAATAATTATTATTATTATTATTTTTATTATTATTATTATTATTATTATTATTATTATTATTATTATTATTATTATGAAGACTTACAGATTCAGTTAACTATTTTCAACGCTTATCAGGCAAAATAAAATCTTGAAAATTCAAATATATCATCATCATCATCACCATCACTATCATCAGTAGTATCATCATTATATAATTGTCAAACGGGTTAATTACACGAACTGATTGGATATAAATATGTTTGTTTACCTTGGAGAATCCAGTCGGCATTATCTCTTTGATCTGGATTTCCGGATTCACAATCGTCGTGTATTCTATCAGTGTGTCCACACCTTGTTTGGCGGCCTGAAAACGGATTAACGGAGTTATGTTCGTTTAACAAAATAGTATAATTGATGGAAGTGGATAGGGATGGAATCTCTTTCTCTTATATATAGGTGCCTCTCGGTGTGTGTATGTGTTTGTGTGTACGTGTTTGTGTATACGCCAAATAATAACAATATTAATGACATTAATATTAACTCAAAGAGTATTAGCGTTGGCCATAATGATAGAAATTAGCATAAATAATGTTGTTGTTATTGTTGTTGTTGTTGTTGGTTGTGTTGTTATTATTGTCCGAGTCGTCGTTATCGTCATCCTCATGTCATGTTCAACACAGTGGAATTGTTACATCCTAACTTCTTTAACAACACTAACTGCCACAAAAAGTGGAAGTATTAGTATACGCACTTACCACCTATCAGCCAATGAGAGTCATCCACACATACAACGACCTATTTGTTACATACATATACATCTACCTATAGTAAACAGGTATTACTATTTACCTTAACCATTGGGAACAGTGCTATAACAGTAGGATCCGTGATGTTTTCCTCAATAAACAGTCTCCAGCTATATCCCAGGATTTCGTCTTCGATCCTTGGCCTCGTGCCATTCTGCTCGTCCTGTAAGCAATGCTACGTGCCATTACCTGTAAAACCTACCAACGCGACCATCTTCGCGACGATCAGTGCCTAAATTATCTAGCTTGGAATCTACCTACACTGGTCACCATTGTTTGGGAATTCTCAGCTTGCAATTTAGGGCAGGAGTCAGATTGGCTAAGAAACCTTAGATTCCGCAGTAAAGAAAGTAAACTAAATTAAATTATGCTGTAGTAGGAGGAGTTTTTCAGCCAGCCAGGCAACTGGCAAGGTTTTCTCTACCGAACATGTCATTTATTCTAAATTCTAAATTTATTTAGAATTAGTCTCCGTGGGGAAGCTATACATTACAGACCATATCATCTCTTCCTATGTCCCCCAGTTTTATCACTTTGTCTGCATTTTCATTT
>JAODUP010001413.1:0-32500 GCA_025642065.1 Paralvinella palmiformis | reverse complement strand
AATAGGAGATCAACACATTAAACTATTAATATGTTTATTTTCAAATTTCCTGCCAATAGCTAGCTTAATCAACTCAGCAACATAACCCATTACCACAAACGAGCCAGAGTGAAAATTATAGCTCTCCCTTTACTCATCGCCATAACACCTGGGAATATCAGAACCGGGAATTGCGCATAATATAAAATATGCATATTCATGAGCGATACCTGGGGCCACTAGCATAACATCCTTGCCAGGATGACCTATCGGAATGTTCACAAAGTTCTTGCGTAATTCAGAAACTGACATATGGGAATGTTCACCAAGTACTTGCGTACTTCAGAAACTGACATATGGGAATGTTCACAACGTACTTGCGTAATTCAGAAACTGACACATCGGAATGTTCACAAAGTTCTTGCGTAATTCAGAAACTGATATATCGGGATGTTCACAAAGTTCTTGCATAATTCAGAAACTGACATATCGGAATGTTCACAAAGTTCTTGCATAATTCAGAAATGCCATATCGGAATTTTCACAAAGTTCTTGCATAATTCAGAAACTGACACATCGGAATGTTCACAAAGTTCTTGCGTAATTCAGAAACTGATATATCGGAATGTTCATAAAGGTCTTGCATAATTCAGAAATGACAGATCGGAATGTTCACAAAGTGCTTGCATAATTTAGAAATTGACATATGGGAATGTTCACAAAGTTCTTGCGTAATTCAGAAACTGACATATCGGAATGTTCATAAAGTTCTTGCGTAATTCAGAAACTGATATATCGGAATGTTCACAATGTTCTTGCATAATTCGGATATTCACCTATCAAAATGATCACAAAGTTCTTGCATAATTCAGAAACTGACATATCGGAATGTTCACAAAGTTTTTGCATAATTTAGAAACTGACATATCGGAATATTCACAAAGTACTTGCATAATTCAGAAACTGACATATAGGAATGTTCAAAATGTTCTTGCATAATTCGGAAATTCACCTATCTGTATGTTCACATAGTTCTTGCGTAAAACATAATCCTACCTAAATCGTGACTACGTTTAGGCCTAATTATAAAGTCTACCACTCAAATAGGACTGAAATGGTACAGCAACAAGAACCACAATTACAGCAGCAATACCAACATCATCAACAACAAGACATCAGCAACCCCAACAACAATAATGACAACAAAAGCCTACGTACACTTCTCGGTCAGTACGAGACTGTTCTCATTTTTACTAGCAACTGGATCCGTTTCGGGAAATCTCCGTTGACGACTGGAAGTGCTAGCCCCCTCCCCCACTCCTCCCGTACCTACCGATTTGTACCGGAAGTTGAAGCCGAGGTGTTCCATTTTATGTCAGTGGGTTGACAGGATTACTTAATATAATCTGACAGGTAAGCAGTCGAAGTGAAATATGAAACACCCCTCTGATCTAGCCCGCCCGGTTTTTGAACCCAGGTACTATAGATCTGTGGCCAACCGCGCTACCAGTTAGGCGAAGTTGTCTTACCGTCAAACCACTTCAGTGACGTCATATTAAGTATGTGGATAGTTACACCTGGAACCTTCTGGATGTCGATGACGTCATATCCGTACACGTCCTCCGAGGATCTGACGTATTCGTCGAGTTCGGTGAATTCATCCTGGATATGAAATTAGTTTTAGTGTGGCCTCTCTCTCCACATGTATGTGTGTGTTTGCGCGCCTACACGCACATGCACACACGCGCGCGCGCACACACACACACACACATACATACACACAAAATAGGCATATATCTTTATATGTATATGTCTATGTAAGAAGGTAGGTTGGGATGTATGCATATATGTATGTGCGTTTGCCTTTATGTACGCATGCATCCCCAAATCCTAATACCATTTACCATTATAGCGAGCGTACATTATTTTATTATCATTAATAATTAAAAGTAATAATTAACTAATAACTAATTACCCATCCTACAGCCTGAGAGAGGCCGATATATGTGAAGACAATCAGTAATATTTTCATAGTTGTAATATTACCATCTGTTATGACAATAATGAGAGAGCTATAGCCTTATATTGGCTTGTGATATGACTGATAGAGAATGGCTGATAATATTGATAATATGAATAGATTGGAAGATAGACGGAGACGTATAGATACTGGTACAGACAGACATACATACAGACAGACAGACAGACAGACAGTTTAGCCGTATTTGCCGAGTAGTGAAACATCGGACTGATGAATGATCCATACGCAATAATAATGTATTATAATGTTTTATAAATGTACAGGTTTATGAGTGTGAAGATTCCTGTAGATATGTATAAGTATTCTGAGCCAGTGCCATCACACACACACAACACAACACACACACACACACACACACACACACACACACACACACACACACACACAATGATTGATGATTCATGTTTTGCGGCCACTTTCGTGGTGCACAAGGTAGGCTAAGCGAAGGTAATGAAGCGAAGTCAAAGATGAAACACACTTCAGATATGCCCACGCCGAGACTCGATCTCAGGTGGTAATGATATGTAGCCCAACGCACTACCAGTTAGACCACGGAGGCGTCCTACACACACGTGTGCGCGCGCGCACCCGTGTGTATGTCTGGCCAATGTGATTTAGCCATCTGGCGCTAGCTATACAGTCACCACACTGCAGACTACGTGTGTCCATCCACACGTCACGTTACTTACTTTAGCAGATCTCGTTTTAAGGTCAGTCACTTAACATCACACGCCTAAATCCCCCCCCCCCTCTCTCTCTCTCTCGAAAGTCATTCGATGCACATTTTCCATCCTATCTGGGCTGATAGTTGCACAATCGGTTATTGTTGTTGGGATGAGCTAGTACCAATGTCGTCACCATGACAAATAATGATTTTATCGTGCCATCATTATCAACTCTGTCCAAACGGACCAACGTCAAGTCGTACCAATGGTCGACTCCTGTGGCTAAAATGGCGCCATCTTCCCAGTATCGCAGGAAAGATTCCATCGTGGATATGACGTCACAACTGCGGGATATCTCGCTCCGGAATGGGGTGTTTGAAGCGGCGTTGGCCGCAAAAGCGATACCGGAAGGGGGCAGCACGCTCTGGAGGACCGGCTACGTAATCAAAATCGTGCTACTGTCGGCTTCCGGTGGCCAAACGGCTGTTGTCGCCGAGTTCAAATTACCGCAGTATGTCAGACCGGAAACGGTCACGGTCGAGCACGATCCGATTGGCGATCACTTCCGGATCCAGGCCAAGGTTGTGAATTGCATAAGCAGCGGCAAGCGGAAGAAACCTTCCCGCAGGTTACGCGTCCCCGAACTGCTACCGGAACCGGAAGACGAGAAAGTCAAACCGAAACGGTGCCGTTCTGTCTCGAACATGCGCAGGTTGACGTTTTTTTCTGGAGAGAAAGGACGTCATAACATGTCCGATATTGTTTTGACGATAATCCGTGATGGTAATTCCGGATATGGTGAGTCGTCTGGATCCAGAACGATAACTAGAACGCTGAGTATTCCGAATTGTATGACATCATACGCGGCCAATCCGTGTACCTCAGCGGACGTGAAGTTGTCTAAGGTGAAGCGACATAATTCGATGTTCAGCTGGTTGCCGCGAGCAGTGACCACTTCCGGTACGAGATCGACCTCGCAGATGACGTCCACAGTGGCATCATCGGATCGGAGCGCTCCGGAAGGTGGGCAGCGAGCACGTGAAGGCAGCCGGGCGCGATTGAAGAGATCGCAAAGCGTCGGTGCGTTGCTAAGCAAATTTTCAACGAAGCCCCGAGTAACCCAGCTTACGACAGACATATTAGAAGGCTCTGAAATGTAAATATTCCGAACTGGGTAGGTGAAGATTGATGGAAAATAAAGAGGTTCCGGGTTCGAAATTGGCAATTGCATGGCAGATGGGGTTTTATCTTTTTGCTTATATAGACTCCGGTTGAGTCGAGCCGTTTCATCCGAGGCTGACACATCCCATAAACAGCGGGACTAACATAATTATGACATCACTCCAAGGGACGGATATGGCAATTGCACATTAAAAACTGTAAGATTACGGCCACTTTTCTGCACATGGTAGGCTAAATGGGCCGAGCGAAGCGCAGTGATAGATGAAATACCCTTCAGATATGCCCATGCCGAGATTAGAACTCAGGTGGTAGTGACCTGTGGTCCAACGCGCTACCAGATAGACTATGGAAACTGTAAGAAGCACAAGGAAATTAAGATGGGATAATATATCCAGCTACACCACCAGATAAAAAATGGCGGACTTGAGGAGAGGATGAAAATATTGTGTAAATTATTAAAAGAAAATGATCCGTCGATCATCATCAGCTTATATATGTAATATAATAATCGATGTCGTCAATAAATTCTTTATATAGATTATTTTCTTTCTTCTTCAAACTTTCCAAAATGAGACGATATTCCATAATTTCGACGCCAACCAAAATATCAAATGAACTTAGGGCGACGAATGTCGAGTAAAATTGTACGAGTTATAAGAAATAATAGAGCTAGAGATTTTTGTTTATTACCCGCTAATTGAGATGGAGTTGATGACTGATTTATGAGATAATGAAGAGATTAGTATTTGTTATAAATTAGAAAACCGATCGTCGGATCAAGGACGCAACAGCTCGAATATGGCTAGAGTGTATAAACCGAACATAAATGTCATACAATATCATGCTATATACGTGTATGTATGTAATGTATGTATGTATGTTGCTGTTTGCTGTTTTACGGCCACTGTTCTGCACAAGGTAGGCTAAATGGGCCGAGCGACCCCCAAATGTAATGAGGCGAAGTGAAAGATGAAACACCCTTCCGACATTGCCTAACCGGGGTTTGAACCCAGTTGCTATAGATCTGTGGCCAATCGCGCTACCAGGTAGGGCATGGAGGCACCTGTGTGTGTGTGTGTGGGGGGGGGTAGGTGTGGGTGCGTGTATGCATGTTTGCATAAGATAGATAGATAGATAGATAGATAGATAGATAGATAGATAGATAGATAGACAGATAAATAGATATATAGAGATAGATAGATAGATAGATAGATAGATAGATAGATAGATAGATGATAGATAGATAGATAGATAGATAAATAGATTAGGGTGTCATATCAGTCATCACAATACTAGATGAAGTCTCTTACCAGTATGACAGTCATTTGCACTTACATTTTAGATGGTGCTGACACCTACCAGGTGATAACATTCCGCGAACTGGCGTCAAACAATTTTAGAAAACGAATACACAAACCTATTATCGCCCATAAAGCCTACATAAAAAGTAATATACGATATGAAATGGTGAATAAAATTACTTTATAAAATGACCAGTGAGACATTACACATGTCTCAGCAAGAAAAGTCGCCGCTCTGGATTCACTCCCCTGAAGAAACGTCCAGAGTTTGAATTCACGGTTCGAGATTCTCTGTGCCTGTGCCTTATTATACACAGCTAAAAAATGTTTATGATATGTATGTAGCAAGCCACCATTGAACCACACGCACGTGTTGTTTGTTGCGAGCTGTGGTATCAAATGGTATGTTTTTTACGTGCTTCCGCTTTTTGTACGTAGCCTGCATGTAGCCGTTTTCATGTGGGCGTGACATATTTGTCGCGTACGAAAAGCGAATTAGCTGGTTCCCACAGGCTGATGAGTAGACCAGACACATGCTTAGGTATACGCACACATCTATCAATATGTGGAGGTATGGAACATTTTATTTTAGATTAATGTATGTATAGATTTGTATTTAGATTTATGGAGGTAGGTCTCGAAGGATGTTTAGATATGTTGATGGTCTGTGCCTGTTGCCTCTTTATATGTACCCTAAAACACACACACACACACACACACACACACACACACAATATATATATATATATATATATATATACAAACACACACACTAGATTTTAGACTTATTGTCGCCTACTTTACTACCCTAAGTCTCCTATTTTCACTTTACTCGTTCTTACATTATGTAATGTTTCGATTTTTAATTGTTCATCCTACAGCTGTTATCTATTTATTTCAAGTAAATCATCTCGTAACATCAGAGTTTGGTTTGCTGCCAGAAACATCCCACATTAATTAACACATCCTTGTAATGACGTCAACAACCATTGTGTTGTTAAAAATAGTAATGATTCACTTTTATTGCCTCTACTACTACTACTAGTACTACTACTACTACTACTAGTACTACCACTACTACTACTATAACTACTACTACTATTGTTATTATTAGTAGTAGTAATTAAGAGTAATAGTAGTAGCGGTAGTAGTAGTAATAGCAAGTTCTAGATAGCCAAACATTTAAACAAAATAACACCATCATAGTCTTTATTTGATAGCAACATGTTGCTAAGACAATTCATACAACAAACAGTTACTATGTACCACACGGGATCGATTTAAACGATAAACCTGTAGTTTGTACATAAACCGCTTTTTGCCCGAATACTGAAATGTACCGCCATTGCGAGGGAGACGCATATATCCATGATAATGGCGTAATGTCCTCGTTCCGTTTATTGACGCATCTGGATCATCGAAACCGGACTCTATCATCTGAAGCAAAAACACACAGAACGCTCCTATAGGTCAAGGTTCGAATTGAGCCAAGTTATTTATATTTGTGCGTTGTTACCATGGGAACCTTGGCGTAATTGAACGTTTCACATTCATGGATGGCGTCAATCTTGTCGGTACAGCATCAGACATTTCGATCTATTTAGAGCCTTGTTAGACTAATCAGTTAAAACACGATTTATAGACATTTCAAGGCCGCGCCAGAACGTGCGTAAACCTGCGAGCCAATGAACCGAAAAATAACAAAACGTTTATAATCATTTACTTGCGCTAGCATCATTTGCCAAAATCGTTTACCTGTAAGTACGACAATTATAGTTTTTGGTCGAAGAACCGTGTCGGTGTGTAATACGGTCATTCTTATTATATGTATATTATAATAAGACCCCAATCCCACACCGAGACTTACAGTGTGATCAAATAAGTCTTAAGTTACAGTTACAGAGATTGTACTAGGAGTCTTGATAAGACTTATAAATAAGAACCAGATGATGGTTGATAAATCTTATTGATGATTTGTTGATGAATTTGGCATGGTACCTAGACTATGAGTGCCTAACGTGTGTACTATGTGAGCCGCTGAGCTCGATTCTTTTCGAAGATATCGGCGCTATAGAAGCTTGTATTATATTCGTATTATATTGTAGTAACTGGTGGTTCTAATAGCTTAAAATATACGATTCTATGACATGTGACCAACTTCCGTTTACGTCGTAGGATGTCGTTGTTAGAAGGTTGATTTGAGTTGTCGAGTTTGTCACGACCGCCTCTATGGCCTAGTGGGTAAGAGCGTTGGACTTTCTTACTCATGGTCATGCTGTGCGGGATGTCGGATGTTCTAATCCATGTCGTGGCACTACAGTAGGAGGAGTTTTTCATCGAACCGGGCGCCTCCGTGGTCTAGCAGTAGCGTGTTGGACCAGAGGTCACTACCACCCGTGTTCGAATCTCGGAGTGGGCATATCTGAATATTGTTTCGTCTTTGACTTCACCGCGTTATCTTTGGAGGTCGCTCGGCCCATTTAGCCTACCATGTGCAGAAAAGTGGCCGTAAAACACCAATCAATCATCATCTGACCAGGCAACTGGCAAGGTTTTCTCCACCGAATATGCCATCTATTGTAAATTCTAATCTTATTAAGAATTAGTCCCCGTGATCAAGCAGTATATATAACAGCCCATATACGTCACCTTCATTTGAGGTAGGTAAGCCACGTAAAATAACTGCCATTTAGGCTACTATGTGGTCTAGTTGTCGGCTAATTGTTTGAACCATCTCGGAGCAGTTCTGGAGCAATGACATCTTCGCCAAGAACTTCGTTCAATCTTCCCACTGCATATTTTCCACTTTCTCCCGCCAGGAGAATAAAGAAAGCAGCGCGTCAGTTATATTTTTTCTTGGTGTCTATCTTACGCCGAAAGTTTCATTTCCAGGATGGTCTGAAATACGCCATGAAGATGAATGGACATAACTCCCATCAACTTCCATCAACTCCCACGACATCAACAAAAAACAAACAAGGTCGCGTGCACTTGATATTTGCAGATGCACATCTGTTCTAATGTGGACCAAATCAGTTGTCATAATATTTAGACGATCTTTAACTTAAACTTTTGTGATTATGAAGAATGAAGATTTTCGAATTGGAAGAATAGTTTTTTTGGGGGTAGTCTCTTCGATAAGTATACCGCATAGTAGTTGTGTGTGTGTGTGTGTGTGTGTGTGTGTGTGTGTGTGTGTGTGTGTGTGTGTGTGTGTGTGTGTGTGTGTGTGTGTGTGTGTGTGATAGACTAGCTACAAGCAACCTGGAAACAAATTGCAGGAAATCTTTCAGTGATCAGAAAATAAACGCGACACATTCTGATATCTCAGGAATTTTTACGATATAAAACCTCCTTTAAGGAAATGTGCAAGAAAACGTAGACAAATGTCCAATACTCACTAGTTTAATATATACATCATAATGGAAGCAATTATAACACTTGCTGCAGCAGATACATAATAATCAGATTTAGCAAAGCTTTTATTTAAATTTACGTGGAATTAACGAGCATACACTGTATTTAGTTCTTGAACTCTACATTATGAGAAAGTCGACTAGACAATACTTAATTCCAGTTTGGAATATTCACTTAAGACTCGTTTGGTTTCTCGGTTGTTCAAAGTGAGTGAGTGAATGGGTGAGTGAGTGAGTGAGCAAGTGAGGCAAGATTTATCGATCGATAATGTAGTACGTTATACGCCCGCACCAAGGTATCCCCCTTTTCTCATAATACGGCGAAGAAACAGAAATATCGAAATAGAACATATCGCGAATATGTTGTTTTTCTGCAGTACCTTATTCAACAATCACACCGCGTGAGGAGGAGGATCAAATAAACATCCGTGTTAGAGGACGTTATGATGGTCGTGAGACATTCTCTCGGAAATATAGCCATGCATATGCGTTATGAAAAACACTGGCTAAATGGGCCGACCGACCTCCAAAGGTAATGAAGCGAAATCAACGATGAAACAGCCTGCAGATATGCCAACGCCTAGATTCGAACTCAGGTGGTAGTGATCTGTGATCCAACGCGCTATCAGTTAGACCTCGGACTAAACTGGCTTCGAGTTAGGAAAGTGGAGCAAGGCAAGAATAATGAATATTGACAGTTTATTTGAAAGCGGACATTAAATTATATTTGGGAAGGTCATCAAAGTATAATTCGATAATCATAATAATTTGTACAAACTAGTCCGAGTATAAACATATTTAAACATATTTTGTTGTAACTAACAGGAGAACCTATTTGTTTGTACATCATGAGGTTCCAAAAGTTCAGGTGTCAACTTCTCAGTATTGGTGTTTCATTGCCACTTTTCTGCGTGCGGTAGGTTAACTGGCTGACAAAATCTTCGAAGGTAATGAGATGAAATCACATACACACACACGCGCGCGCCCGCGCGCGCATGCGCACACACACAGAATACTCATCATCGTGTATTTCAGGGTGACTTAGGGTTGACCATAATATCCTTACTCTGCAACATGGATGCACATTCGTATGCTTAATATTCGTCATATTGGCAAATTAGTGTCATTTCTGTATTAAAAATTGCTGAATAAAAAATTGA
Organism: Paralvinella palmiformis; assembly: GCA_025642065.1. Lineage (NCBI taxonomy): Eukaryota > Metazoa > Annelida > Polychaeta > Terebellida > Alvinellidae > Paralvinella > Paralvinella palmiformis. Next base: position 22,756 of record JAODUP010001413.1, on the reverse strand, counting down.
TTTATTTATTAAGTTTGAGAACCATAACATACTAGCTTGAATACCGCTCTCTGGTGCCTACTAAGAACAGGGCCATACATTGGCTAATGACATACAGAGTTAACAAGAACGTGTTTTACTTGAAACGAAAAAGTTCAACTGGATACCGTTGCAACGAACCGTGTACACCTATTGCAATAATTGCCTGAATGGGTATGCGTCGATTAGCGCATGTTGAAAAATTGTCTTATTCTGCTATACATTTTTATGGATTCACACCTACTTCCTTATGTCTTTATTAGAGCGGGAATAAATTCATGTTAATCACCAGCTAGATCTGGCCACAACTTCGGACTACCGAGTGACGATGTAAATCAACACGGTTTTTACAGATCTAGGCAAGCGAGAGATAAAAAAGAATTATAAAAGACCCCGAAAATTACCAGTAAGTGTTTTATATAAGTCCCGGGGGGCTATTCCAAGTAGCTGGTGGCCCCTCATGCTGCAATACCAGAAAATCAGGGGAATGGGGTCTTTTTTTAAATATTGCAGAAAAATGCGGAGAGCGATGGAGGGGGGGTGTTAAATTGGTAGATTGTCTATGTGAAGCGATCCTATTTTCATGTATTCAAAGCTGAAAAATGATGAGTATAGTTTGTAATGGTTGCATTTATATCTGCATACCAGCACCATAATAAATAATTAACTTTTGAGTGTGTGTGTGTGTGTGTGTGTGTGTGTTTGTCAACTAAAAATGCTTTCAACGTATATATGTATGATATAGTGGTACAAAATAATATTGAATTACTACTGAAAAAAGTGAGTGTCAAATTGATTTTAAAAAGAAAATTAAGGAGGGCAAATTTGACAGATACCGAAATCTGTGAAGTGGGGTTATTTTGCATTAATATTTGATTATAGGATTCACCTGTTACCTGGAATAGCCCCCGAGATCATTATATATATATATATATATATATATATATATATATATATATATATATATTCTAATAGACACACCCACAGACACAAACACATATATATATATATATTTTAATCTTTTATTATCGTATGACACACACGCACACACACACACACACGCACACACACATATATATATTGTGGGAGAACTGTATAAGATCCATTGATGGAATGATGCAATATTGGAGGGTTAGTTAATTTCTAGTGTTACATCTTTTAAAAAATGGTTCCTACTAGTAGGAACGTTTAATTAAATCGATCAATAATAATAATTATTATTAGAAATAATAGTATAATTATAGAAAATACAACTAACTTGTCATCGGGCAACTGAAGAGATATATCGCAAATAAACCGACACCAAAAGCAAACAATTATAATAAATTAAACACCCGCCAAAATTACTATCTACCAGCTATATTTATCGAGGTTAAATATTGAATTCTTACTGTTGTTAAATAATAATAACAATGCTTTTCTGTTTACAATAAATAAAATATACCCATTTAAACAGTTCTCTTATACAAAGGGGAATTGCCAGAATATAATAAACGCGAATGATTTTATTCGAAGGCGTTCCATGCGACGTAGCCAATCAGCTTCCTCCGCACTAGATATGTAATACTTCCCATTTTCCGCTCAGTACAATACAATCTCATTAAATTGGTGGTAAAGTTAAAATAATCTGTTCCTTTTTGGAACATTATGGATGAGAAGCGAAGATCGAAAAGGAAATCAATGGATGACGGCTTCTGGGACTGCTCGGTGTGTACGTATCGCAATACACCGGAAGCTTTTAAGTGTGAAATGTGCGATGTTCGCAAAGGAACGTCCACCAGAAAACCTCGACTCAACCCACAATTAGTTGCTCAGCAAGTCGCCCAACAGTTTCCGGCGCCGCCGAAAAAAGAGAAATCGGTGGTACACAAGGAGAAGGATCACGTTGATCTGAAGGAGCCAAACATCAACGCCAGAGACAGCAGTCCGAACGAAATCAGTCCAAAGGTGGAGGTGAAGGACAGCAGCAAAGATATGAAAGACATGAAAGAAACAAAACCAGAAAAGCCGACGCCGCCGTCAACTTCCAACACTCCGCGCACAACAAGAAGGCCGTGTAAGTTAACCCAGCTGAAGAACATCGACCGCAGCAGCGCTCGATCCATGGAGGTTACTGTTGGTGATGTAACAGTGATCATTACAGACTACAAGCCTAAAAAAGACAAAAACAACAGCATCAGTACGGATCAGGATATGAGCCAGGCAGCTGGCTCTACCACGTCGACCCCAGCGAACAGTAGCCGTGTGCAGACTAATAATGCTGCGAACAGCTAGAGACCGAATGCCTGCGATCTTGGGAGTTATGGGTATTTCGTACATCGAATGGCTCGTGGTTCATCTCTCCTGGTTGGTGTGCATTGCGCGGTCAGATTACTGATGTGTTACTGGTGTGGATCCAGTTTACATCGCAATCGGTCCGACTTCCTTTGCCAGTGATGATGATGATGTCTTTGAGCTGAAACGCGATTGCGGATACGTTAATTTGCTGTTAGCATCATTCAGTCTAACATGTGTTTCTGCCTATCAGTGAAAACGTTTAAAGATAATACCTCTGTGTCTTGCAAATGTTTCTTTTTTACCCGTATCTGTAGATGTTTGCCTGTATTTCGGGGGTGAAGCATTGTGTATTTACCATTTTGATTGGTGACTAATAATGTAACCAATTAGGCTTCGTGTATGTTGCTGGGTGGTAGAATTCAGTTGCAAAATATAGGCATATTATTAGTAAAGTGTTTGTGATTAATTTTTATCTAAAATAATCAAAGTAAAAGCCTGAAATCAGTTGTGTCTAACCACCCTCCACATGATTTTCAAACTTAGCATTTGATTTTATGTTTTTAATATCGTGGAATATCTGCTATGAAGAACATACAATGGAACTAAAATCACACACGTATTTTGTCGATTGTTTAAAGTTATCTTCGATTAAATTTCAGTTCCATTTCAAGTATTATTTAGCAGTTCCTATTTTACAAGTTTGAAAAAATTACTAAAGATTGCCCCTCATGTGTGGGCTTATGAAAAGCAATGTATTTGGTTTGATATCTTCTCATGACGATTATTTTGGGTGGGTCCTTTTACTAGTATGTTTACAGCTTAGAATTAAACTTACATAACCAAATAAAAATAATATCTTAAATTACTTTGTGGATGTTATGAAATCCAAATTGATTAACTCCAGTACCATATTTTAAATTCATCGTCTAGTATGGTGTCAACTCCTACCTCTGGGATACACGATTTAATATGTTTTTTTGTAATATTCTTTGCTGATCACGGATAATGTACCTTAATGATAAAATGTAAAGCCCATTGTTAAAAACTGCATCAATTATGGTCCAATGTATCTAAGATGTGACAATATATATATATATTTTGTTTGACATATTCAACTTTTGCCTTCACAATAAGTTGCTTTACGCATATAACTTATAAGGCAACACCAAGCACTTCGATAGGGTAGTCGGTAGAACTAAAAAGCTCTTGCTGCCAACCATCTGATTTCAAAATCTAGTGATGCCTGTGTTAGTGGGATGATTCCCTAACTTGTTGTCCCTTGGCTGCGTGACCAGTACTAAGGGTAAAGAAATCAATAACTAGCTCTCTCTATGTGCATAAGGCATCAACATTCATCAAAGTCAATTTCAGACATGGGGTCATTTCAATTTTGGATTTGATGGTCACTTCCGGAATTGGGATTGATTATTTTAAAAAAATGGAATTGGAATGAATAAATTTTGAATTTCCTACAAAAATTAAATCCACAAATTAATTTTTTAATTCAGAAATATTTCTTCCATGACAAACCTACTTGGAATATAAACTACTCAATGGTAGGTACTCGGAGGACCTACTCATAAATGGTAAAAACAGTCGGTAAGATTAGAATTGACAAAATCTTGAAAATGGAATTGCCCCCCCCCCCTGTCTGATCAGTGTATTAGTGAGAGAAGATTTCTGTAGAGTTGTACATTTTTGACCGACTGCTACAAGCCAAAGATCTAAGAAGAACTGCCATGATAAAGCTGTTCTGATGTTATTTCTGGCAGTACTACTATTAGATTGATGAGAATTCCAACTCATACGAGCTATGCGATGACTTTAGTTTAAGATCGGATTGTTTGTCGATAAGAATAGATCACTTGGTGTGGATTATTTTGTTACTGTGTAACAATAATGATTATGTCCTTGGAGTTTAGGTTAGTCAATATGGTGTCGCTTAGCTTTCCTAGTGTGGTGCTCTGAGCTATCAGACCGTGTTATGATTTGGTTCTAGTAAGGGGCGTAGACAGTAATTTATTCCGCTGGAACTTAAAATCAGTCAAGATCCGGTGTGTGTTTTAATGGAACAACTTCATCGTAGTATCTGATCCTGTAAGAAAGATGTTAATCTTAATTTATCAACTCGTGTTAGATGCCTAATTTATACTACATTCTAGGGGAAAAGGCTTATAATCATCAGTATGTTCACAAGTGCATGCACACCACACACACACACACATGTATTTCATACAAACTCTTGGCCATTATGATGGTACATTAGTTAGAGCAGTGAGCTGCGAACCTCAAGGTTGTAGGTTTGAATCTGGCCCATGCCTACATTTGTGCGATTTGTTTCCCTTGGTAGACACCCCCTGGCCATGTATCTCAGGTGTTGACAGTACTGAGGCCAAACAATTCACCCCAGCTATATAGACTCTTTAGTCCGAGGTACAGTCGCCTCTGAAAACGTGTCGCTTAAGAAAATTTGCCTACTTGATCTGTACTTATTTCGTTAAATTGCCATTTTGTTTTAAGAACTTATTCATATAACAAACCTGCCAACCCTGTGAAGAAGTAACAGCCCAATTATCATCATATATTCAAAGCAATATTGGGATGAGCACATTTCTACTCGATCTCCACCTGTTGGGCGAGGCCACATGTATTGGTAGTTTTACTTTGCTAATCTGTGACACGTAAACAAAAACAGTGGCACATTTGGGAAACGCATGATTTTCTTAGGCATGTAATAGATGTATCCCCCCCCCACACACACACATGCATATATGGGATATGTGCATATATGTACGTATCAAAGAATTGCCATGCGATGTCATTACCATCATAATTGTTTTGTAGTGAAAGTTAGGCCAAGTTGCAGTATGTTTGTGGTTACCTTTGTTAATGATTCATTGGGGTGTGGACTGCTGTTATGGAAAGTTTCCCGTTAATGATGTTCTGCCATATGTATAGTAGAGAAGTTTTGTGTACTGTCTGTTATGGTTTTATCATTATGTGAAGTCTGTGTGGCGTCTTGCTTATACATAATATATTTGTGCGCGTGTGTTTGTTGGTTTTATTGTATGAGTTATTTGTTAAATCATCATTTATTCTCTGCTTCTATTACCTGGTCATCTTGTGCAAAATAACCTGTTTGTAAATGGGGACCAACAGTTTAATATTCATTTATAAGGCCTGAATTGGAAATGAGTTGTTGCAGCTTCTGTTAGCATTTTGGTTTGCCAATAAATATAAACATTCGTGTGGATTGATGGCTTTATAGTTTTTTCCTTGCTTTTGAACCATGTTTTACCACCAAATTTCCAAAACGTTTCCGATTTTAAAGCATCTTAATTTTTTAATTTGATATCCATGCATGGTAGATTTGGGGAAAAAGCTGGTCCGTAGAAACTGTCCAAACTTGCATCGGATATGATTCCAAGTGCAATTGTTGTTCACGGCATAATCTATGACATTTCTTATTCTGGGTGAACGACGACGTTGTTTCAGTGTTGCTATTTCAGGGAGCATTGTGTTCAGATGACGTTTTATATTTCGGGAGTAGACGTCGTCAGGTAGCCGAGTGTATGTGCCATCATGAGTACGTGCCGAGCGTATAAATTGTATTGTTGATTATTTTGTGATGCTGGTGATTGTGAAAGATGTCTCTTGTCGTACTGCCTGTATTGTGTAATGGTAGACTGTAATGGCTAGCATTCTGTTCACTGTAGTTTGTTCATTGAGATTAATAAATGATCCCTCATAATATTTTGTATGGAGTCCATTGGAGTTGGTGATCTTTTTGTCGTTGTGTCTTGAGTTAATGTGTGGCTGATTGATAAGGCCATATGTTGTACAGAATATACAGTGGTGTCCAAAAATATCAGGCCACCTTTTAAAATCATCCTTTATTACGAGAGCTTCTGAAAATAATTCCAATTAATTGACTATCCTGGTAATTTCAATTAATTTCTCATCTAAGTGTCCTACACTTTTAATTATTTCTCTGGATGTTTTCTTCTGCATATTTTAATTAAGTCAAAATGAACATAATTTGAGGATCGGATTTGTATTAATTCATTTTAAAATGTACTCAGTTAAAATAAAGTACCATTATGATCACAGGGCAGTATTTGTTAAGTACTTGGACCATTGGTGATTTTTATGTCCTACTCGACTGATAATAGGGTCAGCTGGTTGGGATGGGGCCAAAGGAGGATCACTAGCTGTCTAAGATGATCTTGCTGAGCTGTCCAAGGTGACATAGCATACCACCAGTTGACTGCAGGATCACCCACAGATTGGACTACCATGAATATCAAGTGAAGGAGATGACAGGACACTGATCCGGATGAGTCGGCAGCAGAGATGATTGACATATCAGCAGCTTCGGAGTGTCTGGATGAACCACGAAGAAGCCTCTACTTACCCAGATAGACCAAACTTTGTGGCTCGAGTTCTGCAATGAACATCGCATCTGAACATGACAGCATTGTGCTGATATTCATTCATGAGTCCAAGTTCAACCTGTTCAACAGTGATGGCATATGGTGTATATACTCATGAATAAGGAAGGTATATTATTGTACTTGCACTCAGACTAATATTTTGTGACTTCTGACACAACTGATTGTTTATGGGGTAGGGATTGATTACATGGGAATGTACTCGAGTACAGGTGGGACTACATTTATTTTTATGAGTACAAATATAGGACACACCCATGGCCCAACTGGTAGGGCAGCAGAATACACAGGTTCAAACCCTGTCTGAGCTGTGCCTGAAGGCTGTTTCATTACCATTATTTAGTCTACTGTGTGCTCAAAAGTGGCTATAAAACATGAACTTTTAGATTTATTTATTTTATCAATGTACTTGAAGAAATGTCAGAGTACAAGTGCATGACGATGTCGTCCCCCAATTTTGTATGTTTTTACTTAAATCTACAGAGGCTCTTCCATAGCTCGGTGCTTACAGGAGATAAGAGTACTGCACTGCTAGCCTCCAGGTTGTGGGTTCAAACCTGGCTGATACCTGTGTTTTTAGGATTTATTTCTTTAGGGTGTTGCCTCATATGTCCCACAAGTAACGAGCGCTGAGACTAAACCACTTCCCAACAACAACAAAAACTTAAATGTACACAACTCATAATCCAAGGATGTGCCTCATGAGCATTCTTAGTCAGTTTGTTTAATCACATTTTCAGGTGTTTTGTTGGGGAATCATTCATCGATCATAATGTCCCATATATGACCCATATATGACTAGATTAAACAATACACTCAACCCGGGTGGGGGAGGGATCCTCCGGGTAGCTGGTGACTCTCATGCTCGAAAATTAATGCAAATTACCCCCCCCCCACTTCACATATTTCTGTACCTGAAATTTACCCCCCTCCCTTGACACTCACTTCCCTCTAGTAATTTATTATTTTGTACCTCTATTTAGTATTATTTTGTACCGCTATCATATCATGCATATGTATGTTGAAAGCACCCCCCCCTCCCTCAAAAAAAAAGTTAGTAATCTATCATGGTGTTGATTGTAGCCTTAATTATGTATATATAACTGTAACCGTTACAACGCCACTCATTGGTTTTCAGTGTTGAACACGTGAAAATAGTACTCCATCTGGCGGATTTTTGTTACCAAATAAATATATATCGCTGTCCGCGTTTTGTGCCATCCATGTTGAATAAAGACCCCCTTTCCGCCATTTTCTTTGTCAACTCAGCGTCTGGTTAAATGACAGTGCTGTGAAAAAGTTGAGTTGGTTCCCACGAAATTGTTACAAATCTATTTAAGACAATTACCATAGCACGTTAAGTGATGGTAGTAAACAGTTACCTTTAGCGTGCTCTCATATATAAACTGTTTACTTTCTAAATACTGTTAATGTTCAGCATTTATATTGCAGTCGATGGCAAAGATAACCCATCTATAAGGTTTTCGGATGTAGACTGGTGATAATCGTTTTCATTTTGCTCAATACTATTCAACTTAAGTAAAATAACATCATTGGGTTCTGGCTGCCTTCTCCTGCATCCTTTGTCGGGTCTCTCAGCGAGTGAGAACGAGCTGTTAGGGCGGTCGGCCACGGGTTTCTAACATCTTGGTCGAAATCATGGCCTATAGCTTTGTCTGAGGGTGTTTACTTTCTCCCGTCGCCTCATTACCTTTCCACATCGCTCGGGCCACTCAGGTCATCGCATTTGTTTTCTTCAGATGTGACCCACACGTACTGGAGCTAACCAACTCAACTCCACTCATCTCGTCAACGGTTGAGTGACCGCAAAACAACAAATGTACTCAGATTTTCTTAACGTTTTAGTCTGTATCCCATGAGGCTGTCGGGATTTGCGGGTTCGGGATCTAAGACGGATCAGCACATACGAAAAAGCGGCTCGTCTGAGCCCCGCAGGTTGACGATTAGCTCAGAGTTACCGTATTATAAATATTCATGTTTTTATATATATATATATATATATATATATATATATAATGTTGTGGACGTGCATTTTTTGTGTGTTTAAGTTCATGTATGTTTAGATTAATTTATGTGTAGAGGTAAGGAGGAATCGGTCTTTGAGGATGTTTATGTCTTGATGCTCTGAGCCAGTGCCACCAAATATGTGTATCGTAAGACAGACAGACACACTGGCATGGGTGATGTTTTTAATATTACACACATTACCTTAGGCAGTATATCTCGGTGTGATCAGTGTCCTGACTAAATAAATCAGTGATCCACTTAATCCAACAATGTTTACGTGATTTTAGTTACATTTTCTTTCGCTAGATGTCGGCACCAGCATTAACTTTTATCCGTGGCGCTTTTTTCGGATATCCTTCTGGACCCGTGTGGTTTAGATCTATTTGATATGGTTAACCATAATCCACTTTTCTCTAGCTAATAGACTTGAATGGTTTGAGTTCTACCTGGAACAATGTTACCAGAGTCTCTGTTCTCGGTATTTTGTCAGATGTTCCGCCTTTGTTATCTGGTGTACCACAGGGTTTAGTTGTTTTTCATAACGTACACACTCCCTGTGGGGGATCATTGGTACAGCGATATGAGGTTAAGTACTTGTGTTCTAATGAAATGTAGATGTTGATGTTTAACGGCCACTTTTGTGCACATGGTAGACTAAATGGGCCGAGCGACCTCCAATGGTAATGAGGCGTAGTCAAAGATGAAACAACCTTATGACATAGCCCAGTCAGGGTTTGAACTCTGGTGCTGTAGATCTGTGGCCAACCGCGCTACCTTGTATGCTTATAAAACACACACACTCACTGATATATAATATTGGATCTTTGACAATGAGTTAAGTTTCTCCTCTTCTTTAAAGAATTTAGAAGAAAAAATTATTGTTGCTATTTGGCTATGGATGACTTAAAATCTTCTAATATATAATGATGATAAAACAAACATTATATATTTGGTTTGAGCACATTGTGCTAAATCCGTAAAATACCAGCAGTACAGATGGGTGCATCTTCTGTTACCTCTAATGGGTCACAAAGGTCACAGGTTTACAGATGTAGTAATATAATTATGTGAATATCAGTATGTGTCATATCATTTATCGGTATGCTGAACTGCCTACTACCATCTTAAGAACATCGACTGTTTAAAAACATTCTTAATCCAAGAACCACTTGCTACTGTAGTCCATGCCTTTGTTACACCTTGCATGAAATATTATAACTTCCTGTTATGTGGCATATCTGATTATAACATCAATCACCTTCAGTGAATTCAGAACAGTGCAGCTCACAGTGACAAATAATGGGAAATATGATCAAATAAAATCTACATTGATTATCCATTTCAACATTTTACTAATGAGTTATAAATCTACGAATGGGATGGTATCCCAATCCCTGTGTTAACTCATGTACATCAGTCATCCTCAAAACTCAGATCATTATCATGTCAGATATTATTATAGATACCCCCCTCTCAGCTTAAGTTATATGGCGATTGTGCGTTTACTGTCGTACGCGTTGCCCACAATTAGGTTGCTGGCGGGCATTAGACTTTTTAGAGATGCGTTGTCTTTTGGAAAATTTTAATCTGTTCAGAAATACAAATAACCGATGTTTATTCGGTGAAACATCTCTTATTGGGTTGTCACTGTTCAGCGCCTTTGAATGGATGCTGGTAGTAAGGGCTCTTTATTAAATATTCATAATTATCATTGTTACAATTATCCATGCATCAATAGGCAACAAAACTCTAACAGGTACACGAGTGAAAACATTTGTTGGGCAAGTGCATTTTCAATCTACTTGCCCGGGGGCTACTAAATTGAAGCCCCGACTATCCGTTCGTTATCATTGTTCCACTGATGTAGCGTTAAGCTTATCATAACCTGATCAATAGACCAGCTTCACCCTATTTCTCCCCCCCCCCCGAGTCTCACATTTTGCCAAAATTTGTCACTAAAATATATTATTATATCAATCAATTCCGAAATTGCTTATTTAAAAAAAATGGAATGCAGTCTGCTGCAAAAAATAAATCCACAAATTAATTTACCATTTAAATTCAGAAATATTTCTTCCATGACAATCCTACTTGGAATATAAACTATTCGGAGTAGGTATTCCAGGTAGGTACTCAGAGTAGGTATTCGGTAAAAAATGGATTTGAAACTGATAAGTTTGGAATTGAATTTATAGATTTGATGTGGAATTGACAATATGGAATTGACCCCATGTCTGATCTCAATAATATATCTCAATTTTTATGATACAGTACCAAGTTCTTATCCTCATGCTAACATTTAAAAAAAAAACATTACTTAAATATACTCTGTTAGTGAAGTGGTTCGAGCACTGCACAGATTCTGGTTTCAATTCTGCCTCATACTTGTGTTAGTAGGATTTGTTTTATAAGTTTAGTGTCACTTTGATATGATAGACCCGGACATCTGTAATCGTAGTTTGATATCAGAATAACTCTGAGGTTCAACTTAGTCAAATGTCTCATCGATATCACAGAAACTTGCATCCAAAGAAATCTTTGTAGAGCTTAGATTCTACACACACAGTATGCGACTTGTATGATTCCATATAAACGTGTTTTCCAGTGTGTAAATTTATGCAATTACAAAGAACGTATTAAGCAAAGAAAAAACCTGGTGGGTGCATGACATAAACAGGCTTCAACAAGGAGCACACCATAATCTGGTCAAGGAACTACAATTTGATGGGGAGAAATGCCAACTGGAGAACAGTTTGCTCAGGCGTTATATTATGTGGAGGAAGATCTGGTGAAGCACTACAGGAGTGGAGAGGTTATTTGTCCTCGACTGGCAATGTTTTTCAGGTATAAAGCATGAAACACGAGTGAATTAATCAATTTATTAAATCCATAACATTTTCTAGAAGTGATACTACGTGTTTTAGTCATATTTTAGTCATTATGTCGGCTATATCTAGTGTATCAGAAATAATATCACCGCTGCCCTGGCTGAACACCATTCCGGGAGTGGAGTTATTGACCTGTCCACAATAAGCACTGATTTGTGGCTGGTTTGTTGGGAGTGGGGTTACTGGCACCTGTGGCAGCTGTGGATTCTCCGCATTTACAAACAACTGTGATATCTGCAGTTGCAGATATGATTTAATTGTTGCCGGCAGCTTCTTCATACGCAAGCTACAGGTTTGAAAGAAGAGCTCTTCGACAGTTTTTTTCTTCCTTCGTTTGTTCCCGCATTCGTTTTCCCGTCTCCCGTTGAGATTTACTACATTCTTTTATCATGGCTGTCAGTGCTTCTTCCATCTCACCGTCATTCGGTGTCCTCTTCCTACCAGCCCTTGGTGTTATTAATGGTGGTATGTTGGCATGGACAGGGAAAGACGGTGCACTTCTTGAAGTATTCACTCCTGAACTAGGCGATGACATGCTACATCTGGGATCATTCCGGCCTGTCCTTGGTGTAACTGCCAATGAGAAAAAAGAAAAAGATCGAACTAACCATGGTTGAAGCTTTTTTATATGATTACCCCCTCCCCCTTAATAAATGACCATCACATGAAATTTTATGCTTGATATACTATGTATTTGCTATTGTATAATGTACTACTTGTGAATTTGGAAATAAATATATCTAGCAATCTCAAACTACCATAAATAATTAACACATGTAAATATGTTCTGTTTATACATGGTTCAAGCCAAGCAAATATTATTTTCCAGGACATTTCCAGGACAAAATTACCATTTTCCAGGACAAATTATACAAGATCTAAAGGTAATAAATCAAGATATGTTGAAAAATCATTTGATATTTATTCAATGTATGATTGATTATTGACAATTTTATGGAACAGCCTCCTCTTCGCCCCTTCAAGCTGTGCAATCCACCCAATTTTAACGAACATGGGCTATTGAGACTACGTACTGGTACACCTTTTCTTCAACAATTGAAGTTTTCTTCTACAGGCATAATACTGTTTCACAGACAATATTTTTTCCAAGACATTTCCTGGGAAATAAATTTGTTATTTTCCAGGTTTTCCAGGACCCGTGGGAACCCTATAATATAATCCGGCCATCAGGATACTTCAGCAAAAGACCATAAAATCCTCCATTTGTTTTAAGATACTCATAGTAGTCATACTGTGCTTTTATTTAGATCTATTAAATATCTAGATCTATAAGTTATGATTATCATTTGAACTATAATCTCTACTACTTGCCCCTGATTTTATTTGCCTTGCAGTTAAAATACAATTTATTATTAAATAATTAAAATATATAATTTATTACCAAATTTAAAAAAAAAACAGACTGATAACTGCAGCAAAATATATACCGGATAAGTTTTCGATTTCGGCCCATGTCGATCTTGGCCCACCTATTTGGTTGTTAAAGTGGTATTCCCATGTTTTGTTAGGTATACTTAAATGGCCGGCCTAATAAAATATGTGTGTTTGTGTACAAAAATAAAATGTTAGTTGAATGTCTACGTGCTTTTACACTTTCTAATTATCATGTCTATGTCGGCTCTAGTTGCTCTAGCATTGTTTCATTGAGCAGATTGTGGTTGCTGAGCGTATTTGAGTTGTGCGTGTAAACGACGTTGGCGCATGAAGTCGTAGTCGCTTCAGTCAATACAATAAAACATTGGAATACATGCCGTACAGTTGGGCCCTTGTCGATCTGCAGATAATCAGCTTCAGGGCAGAATACGAGAACGGCGACCGTTCTGCCGACCAGCTCCTCCGAGCATGTGCCCGCCTAGACCGACCACGATTGTAGGCCTCCGTGGGTGGCCTGTTACTCAAAATAAACCGTTTGATATTTATATTATTCCAACAGACTACACTGTAGGCCCTATGAATATATATATATATATATATTATAGTAATCGACATGGGCCGAGATCGATGACACACAAACACGCATCTACAAATAACACCTTAAATGATTCTAGATTCTTTTCTTTAGACGTTTAGTCTTTCAATTCTTTGTCACAGATTATTCCAAAACTCGACCAATATGTACATTAATGTGTATAAAGATTGATCAGCTCCATATCCTTACGTTTAAAAAGAATGTTGACGTTTAATATAATAATTACACAACTCACTCAAATAATCTGTCTTACGAGTGAGCTTGGGAACTGATCGAATTTTTCAACATGGCGGCGATCGCCATTTGCGCGGAGCGAACATATTTACCCCTCGTGGGGGCCTCCCCTTTACAAAAACACAGGTCAAGTCCGATTTTTCTCAAACTCGGCCAATATGTACATGAATGTATAATAAAGAGTTCTTCAAACATTTTAAAGAGTTCCCGCTTACCTTCAAGGAGGAATTGAACGCTGAAAATGACGCTCGACTTCACAGTTTAATAACTTTTGTAATTTCCCGCCGATATCATCAATTCGAAAACGAGGATCCAGAAGAACGTGTGAACTACGTCATCGGTGTGGTTGTAGCTTGGCAATTCCTAAAATAGACCGATGACGCGCCAGAAAAGACGCGACCCCCCTTTCCGGAGCGCTAACCCCTGGAACTAAGTTATCGGCCTAAGCGGAGTGGCCAGTTTTGTCACGTACCTACTTAAAGGCTTAATGCAATATGGGCTGAAATCAACATATATTTATGATACCCACGCCAATCTCGGCCCATTGGCATTATGGTTGGAGCAACTATTTTAATGTTAATCGCTTGGAATACCTGGGCTGAGATCAACATGGGCTGACGTTGACAATGGCCGAGATCAATATTGGATGAGGTTGACAATGGCCGAGATCAATATGGGATGAGGTTGACAATGACCGAGATCGATGGACTCCCCCTTAAATCCGTGTGATGGTTTATTTATAGATCTTCTTGATGTCACAAAGGAGCTCCTTTCCATCCATTTTTTCCCACAATGTGAAGATCTTTGCTGATTTTAATGTTTTAAACGTTACACCTGTTGTAATATCCACTAGTTTTAATTATATCAGTATAGCCTTATATTGTGGCACAGCTACTACTACTCCTTTGTATATAATGATATCACTCTATTGTGGTGCCACCTACCGATTTGTTGTCCATTGTTAGCCTAAAAAAGCGATGCGTTGTCAACTGGCGTTATTACTTATTAATTGTTTTACTGAATAGAACATATTGAAACATGGTGGCAGCGGTTTGAAAAAGAAGCTAAATCCACCAACTATAAAGGTAACTAATCGTCAATGACCGTTCAAGCACATAAACATACAAATTTGATGTTGGAACTGGATATTATTGAGCGATAATAAGTGAATTGAAGAAAATGGCTGATGACGGCGAACACCTTGCTGCTAGCGCTAACAACCAAGCAGGTCCACCACGTTTGTCTCACCTGAGAGTGAATCCTCCACAAACACTAACTATGATGGATTTGAAAGAAGAGGACTGGAAGTTGTGGAAGCAGGAATGGAAAAATTATGCCAAAATTACCCAGCTCGATAAACATCCCGAAGATGTACAGACCTCTTTACTATTACATTGTGCAGGGAGTAACATTCTTAGAATATACAATGCATTCGAATTGACGACAGGTGAATCTGATACAAACCCACAAACTATGCTCGAAAAGTTGGATGATTACTTTACAGGCGAGATTATTGAAACATGGTCACCCTATTGTGGTGCCACCTACCGATTTGTTGTCTATTGTTAGCCTAATAAAGCCATGCGTTCTCAACTGGCGTTATCACTTATTAATTGTTCTACTGAATAGAACATATTGAAACAACACCAGCTTCAATTTTTCGTCAGCAATCACTTGTGCTTGCCCACCCACTAAGCTGGCTTTTTGGTGGAGGAAGTTAACTAGAGGATAGATCTAGCTGGTAGATTGTCAAGTTGTGTCGGTGGATTTTTGTTTTTCAGTCGTCTGTGCCAGCCCTCACAGTCATTATTTGTAAATGCAACATTACCAATCACATTACAGTGTATAGAATCTATACATTGTAATGTGATCGTTAATGACATTTGTCCTGGTCAGTAGATCTATAGAAAAATAGATCTACTGACCAGGCCACATGTCATTTCAGATGGACAAATGATAATTATTGAAATATATATATATTATTTTTATACCTAGGACGAATGTGACGGAGAGCAAATAGTCCATAAGGCGTAACCCATTAAATATGATTATCATTATCACAATATAATTTTCTATGGGTGTCCGGACAAATTATCACAGGACATAATCCCACAGTACAAAATACCACAGGACATAATCCCACAAAGTGCAGAGGGACAAAAACCCACACAATAAAATTTAAACACTGTTTTGTTATTTGCACAATATACAATTAAATGACTATTTTTCTTTATGTATTACCGGATAAGTATGCAGTAGATAAGCAAAATATAATGAACAAATTAATGAATTAATAAATATTGTGAAATAATGCTTGGAAATATTTACAATTATGTTGAAATGAAAAATGTCACTATTCTGATTCAGTGTTCATAGAGAACGCACAAACACTAGCAGGGTCGGGGTCAGGTGTATCCATGACCAGAGATGTCTTCAGACTTCCCTTGCAGTGGAGTGAACGGCATTGCACGCATGTCCACCATGTCATATGCGATTTTTCCTAGTAGATTATTTTGTAAATATATACTGATATAGCCATCTAGCAACATTTTCTGACCGTCCTTGTTACTGGGTATGACATCGATGGTTGCAGCTAAAGTTAATTGAATATTCACACAATTGTTGGCCTTTTATTGCTAACTTTTGTCAGATATGCTGATTCCGAAGCTTCTCATATATTATATCAATTAGCTATAATACAGATTATCCAAGATGATCTGATCCGTTACTCAGTTACTGCCGTAGCAATTGTCAGGCAGACAATTGTATTCGAGCTGATCTCTTGATCTGCCTTAGCAATGCTCAAGCAGATAATTGTATCCAAGCCCTTAATTGCGTATAGTCTAGAAGGTCTAATTCCCCATACTAGCCTAGCCCTAGGTTAGCAGCTTAGTTCATAATCATAGGACTGATAGTGATAGGTCAGCTCACCAAATACAATTTCTATCAATGGGCTCTATTGAATGCAACAAATTATTGTCATAAAATGTAGTTATCTTATTATTATATAACTTAATTTTTGAGTGTGGGATTTTGTCCTTCTTTTCACTTTGTGGGATTATATCCTGTGGCAGTGTGGGATTATATCTAGTCTATGTCCTGTGGCTTTTGTCCTGGATTCATTCCATGGGTATCCTGACATTTAGCCAATATTTGCAGCGGGGACATTTAGCCAACATTCAAAATTTCATCTTACATCTACATGTATATTGTTATATTTTGAGTTTGTGTATGCTCTGTTAATATTATATTCTGTTTATGGATGTTGCAAATATAGGCCTATCTTTAGATAAGATGTTAGCAACATAATAATTATTGCTGCTTTTTGTACATTTTTATATTTATATTAATGTATACTGTTTTTTTCCCGGTATTATACATACATATAAATAATGATATGCAATATGTCAGGGTTTGGGAAGTTTTTTACACAGACTTTATTAACTACTTAACTATATCTGGCATGTGGGTAATTACTACTTGTATATACGGCAGATAATCTACTAGTCTCAGAATAATCCTCTATCCAATGTTGACACATACATGTATTGTAATGTTGTTAAGATGTGACTGGATAACCCAGGTGATATATCATAGTTTTTAAATGTGACTTCATTTTGCCTCAGTATAGAAAGCCAGTCTGAATTTAATTTGAAGCAGTGTTACACTTTCTCATGATCATAGTGTTATATCACATTGATACATACCTGCATGTTAGCTTAAATTATTGAACTAATACTGTGATTATTATTTGATATCGAGCCTTTAGTACTTTATAAAGGTGGAAGGCCAGAGAATTCCACTTGGGAACATTTTTACATGTTGCCGTGGAAATGTGCAGAAAGTGTGATCATCAGCAAGCTAATAAAAGTCCATTACACAAAATGTTCAATGGATTCAGTTTCATCAGCATCAAGTGAGCAATTATTTTCAAACTTTGTAAATATTCACACTAAAGTTCACAATCTTCTATGCAACAGTAAAGCTTTTAAGATGGTATTCTGCTATAGGATTCTCAGAGGCAGTGTTGAATTAGACTATTTAACTGTTCAGATAGACAATATTCACTTTGTGTGCAGAAGAACAATAACTGTCATTATTTTGTTATATTCCTACTATTCATGTAGACATTCATGTGTCAAATATTAGGGTGTAGGACAGTTGTTCACCCGGACAGTTGCTCACTAAACAAAATGAAAAAAGTTGACACTTACTCACCAGTGAATTGTTAATGAGGAAAAATTAAGAAAAAAATGAAATGATTTTTAATTCAGAAATATATTTCTTAGTATATTACCTATATAATTATTGGGATGAATATTACCAATTATTAGGGAATTAAAGTTCAGAGTTTATTTTATTAATATAATTATAAAAAAAATTCTCCTTAAAAATTCACTGGTGAGCAAGTGTCCACTTTTTCATTTGCTTGGTGAGCAAGTGTCCCGGTGAGCAACTGTCCGTACTCCAAATATTGAGTAGTGTGCTAATAAAAATTCGTGTATGTGAAAGACACTATCAAATAAATGGGTCACCTAGTGCAAATAGATCTGGCTTTGTTTACAGTGCTTCTGTTTGGTGTACCTTCAAGCTGACCAGACCAATGACACTTAACTTCTTTCACCTGGAACCAGTGGCTTCTATAGGCTAGTAGGATAAAAGGGCCCCAGGGCAACTAGATGTGGCTTCCTTTATACCATTACAGTGATTCTGTTATATGTACAGTCAGAATTTGTTGATCTGACAAGGTTTGTTGCATGATAATATGTGGGATAAACGAGAATATGATTATCCAGTTCGTGACATACCGGTAGTCTGTGTCACACATTTTTAATCATACGTCCGTATTTAAACCAAAATTCAATAACCGTACGCAAGACATGGAACGGCATTGAACATTTTGATGTTTGTTAATTACAGACACTATAACGAAATATTGGTGTCATTATTTGAGCGATAAACTTAAATGAGATTATTATGGCTCGCTATGGTTTTTTTCTGTTCTTAAATGACTCATTATTTTATTTAAGTATATTTATACTTAGCGCCGTTAAGAAATATAAAATATGGAAAGAATATAGATAACACCAACAAATATATTAAAAGTATACGATGTAGACTTAATAATAAGAATATTGACAATGTACACCTATAGACAACATGTCAGAAATAAAGAATGTATTATATGCAATGTTTGTGTTTTCAGATTTTAGAGTATAAGACATTTGTTTGTGATCATTAAATTCGTACAATGAATTGAATAAAATTCAATTACATGCACTATGACGATTGAATATAACAGCTGTAGACTATCACTATATGTAACATATATTTTTGGAGGTTTTAGAATATGAGACATCACTTTGTGTTTGTTACATTTGTACAATGAATTACAAAAATACAATTCCATACATGATGCAATGTTTTGTGTTTATTGAAACAACTATATTTATGAAAACTCACATAAACATAATAAAAAAATTGAATGTTGGCTAAATGTCCTCCCTGCAAATATTGGCTAAATGTCCGTTGGCTAAATGTCCCGGATTCCGTTCCATGAGTATGATCTGGCCTACTCGGCTACTGGTCCACTTGCCACCGAATTTATCTACAGCAAGTATTCCAGATAATATTATACTTCTCCACGTGTTATACACTAACTGGGCATCCTTGTCTTCCGGCATTATTGAATTATAGATCTAGAGGAGGCGATGCTCCCGAACTAACTCAATGAGCTGTTCAGTATTTTTCGCTGGATGTTTGGTTTCCCGGCATTGTTTACTCTTGTTCTAAAATCCCGCCAAATTGTTCGGGAAACACCTGCCCCTGATGTCATATTTTGGATTCCCCATCCGGGTTTTTTTTCTAATAATCTCGGTACCGCTTATATTGAAGGTTTTAGTGGTAAAGTGTTAGTGTGCCCGATATTGTAGTTGTCGTATATTGTGGATAAATAGAACAGCTGTACCGAATACTCCATCTAATCCCATGTTAAAGTGAAATGTTTTGCCCAACAACTGAACCAGAAAAACCGATGCAACCCCTTAACAGTAGGCTCGGTCTCTTTTAGTAAACAGTTTTGGACCTTAGCCTGTCTCCATGGAAACGTTAGAAGTAGGCCAGAAATATTGTCCCGGTCTGTGTCCTCGAAAATTCGTTCCCGGTCCGGCTCTTAAGGACACGGAAGGCGTTAAATGGATTTAATTTCTGGATCCCTGCGCGCCAAACGTTTTAGTCTTTTCTAATATTTGTGAATAATTTGAGAAAAGATGCTGGCCGTTCCCAGCGACGGTCTGACCTTGGCTACGTTGGAGTACGGACAGTTGCTCACCGGACAGTTGCTCACAATTTAAAGTTGTTCGAAACATTGACACAAAGAAACAAACAGATTAGTCTAGATCCTTAAGACCAACAGGACGTCCTCTGATCACGCTGACAGGGGATCCCTGATGTAGACTCTAGATCTAATGGTTAGTACTGAAATAACAGTAGGTAAAAATACTTCATTATTTTTAGACGTAGTAGATCTAGAATTAGTCTCACCAAGTGACAAAATTTAAAGGATTAATAGACTGATACTTGACGTTGAATGATATTGTATTTCCGTTCGCGACTAGCCAATCATACGTCATGTGGTGTCTTCGCTAGCCGAAGGGGATCCCTGCTAAGCGCATTAAGCCAAGATTCCATTTAGCCTAGACTTTATATGCGTTATCAGGCATGCGACTTGTGTGATTCCATATGAACGGGCGTTCGAATGCATTTTCAGCCTTTCATGCTAAAAACATGGCAATACAACAGAAATACAGATAGTTAAGAAAAAAACCAACAGCCAGTGAACAGGTGTGTGTGTGTGCGTGTATCCTGTTGTTACAGCCTTAGAATGGTTATTCAGCAATATGCCGAAGATTTGAACTACAATTTGATGTGGAAAAATTCGAACAATACTTGTTGACCAGAGAATCTTAAAAAGTAAAATCCCTCCAAATTGTTCGGGAAAACACCTTCCCCTGACGTCATATTCTAGATTCTCCCGTCCGTTTTTTACAAGTTGCCGAACGAATCGCTACAAGGAGTGATTCACTTTGCCGTATCCGGATCGACACTCAGTCGCAGGACAAATCGTATGCCGCATCCGGAAATGCATCACTGCAGGCCTATGCGAGTGGCAATGCATGAAGGTAGATTCCACCAACTCCAATGCAAACAGTAGGCCTTGACTTGATTGGTCCGTTTACAACCGATCAAGGATACAAGTACCTATTGATTGCCATTGATTACCACTCGGGCTGGGCCGAAGCGATGACCAGGTGAGATTAATCCGCAGCAGGATTAATTGGCGCGATATCGACCGAATCCATTCCGCGCCATGGTCACCCGCGGATATTTTTGAGCAATAATTATAATAGACAGAGATTCGGAAGCTTTACTTGGGAGATGTTCCTCGCGCAAGCACACATCAAATGTCGAAGATCGACATCTGCCTATCAGCAAGGAAATGCCAAAATTGAAAGGTTAAATCGCACTATTAAAGATCTAATCGGTCAACTCGTAAGAAATAAAACCATGCCAATGGTTATATGAAACAAGCGCTGCTCTCGCAGGGCATCGCAACGCTGTCAGTAATGTAACAGACTTTACCCGCATTTTATCCCCAAATCGCCCACCACTAGAAGCAGTATTATTCACACGAACAATCGTTCACACGATCTTGTCCAAGCTTTCCCCCTAGCCCGCACTAACAACGAGGCTTGTGACTCTGTAATCGTGCCAATCTCCAAAGACGACCCAGTGGGTTGTTCCATGCACTCGAAACACCTCGGAACCCTTCGACTTGAGTTTCTTACCCGCTCTTCAGCCTTCGCGGTAACCGTATCGAGTGAATCCAGAATTTTACGACCCCGAGTCGTAAAATTCTAGTTTCAACCTTCCGATTCGCATTCGCACCAATTGTTACATGGAGCGATCCGTTTTGTCGAACGCCTGAAGGTCATGGGCCGATATTGTCGCCAGGCGACCTTGGAGGCCTGTGACCTTTACATAATGTGTACACACAACACAGAAGACGGACGTGCCGTACCGATGGATAATAGTTTGACTAGATCCAGACTATAGCCAGCCATTTAAATAGCTTCTGTATTGCGTAATCCTAAACCTCCGTGGTCTAACTGGTAGCGCGTTGCGCCACAGATCACTACCACCCGAGTTCGAATCGCGCGTGGGGATATCTGAAGGGTGTTTCACCTTTGACTTGGCTTCATTATCTTTGGAGGTGGCTCGGCCTATTTAGCCTACCATGTGCACAAAATTGGCCGTAAAACACCAATGAATATGATAACTTGAACCAATTATAAGACTTAGAAACATTCCCCAG
Organism: Paralvinella palmiformis; assembly: GCA_025642065.1. Taxonomy (NCBI): domain Eukaryota; kingdom Metazoa; phylum Annelida; class Polychaeta; order Terebellida; family Alvinellidae; genus Paralvinella; species Paralvinella palmiformis. Next base: position 496 of record JAODUP010001413.1, on the reverse strand, counting down.
TGGATATAATTTACTAGATAAAGTTACGTTCAGCAGGTGAGTATTAATTACAAGAACAGAAAGAAGTGTGTCGCTTGTAATCGCCATAGCGATTACTCGAGCATCCTCGCGCCTGCACACACTTTGAAATCAAATTGAAAATGGTTTATCATTAATTAATCGAGCGATATAGGTCTACTACCAGCGAAATGGTATACTTTATAGGGAAACAGGTGTAAATGAGCATAAAATATAAATTATTTAATTGGGGAAAAATATGGAACGCTTCACGAATTTGCGTGTCATCCTTGCGCAGGGGCCATGCTAATCTTCTCTGTATCGTTCCAATTTTAGTATATGTACCGCCGAAGCGAGTACGTTTATATTATAACATGGCACTCTTTATACGTATGCCAAAAGCTCCAACCAAAGATTATGGTTTATAGATTCGTCAACACCCTACTGCAAATAATATACTACAGCTAAAGCCAGTTATTACATATAGTAACATTGTGTG
>JAODUP010001412.1:0-57198 GCA_025642065.1 Paralvinella palmiformis | reverse complement strand
GACTCTTTAGAAGAGAGGAGAAGTGAGGGGCGAGTCCGGACTGGCAGAGATATCTGCATTTTGTTTCACCACAGGAGAACATTTCAGCAATAGGATGTCCTTGAAACATCTGTTGAAACAGAACAGAGATTCCCTCGCACGAATGGAAGGAATAATGTGACTCAACACATTTCATTGCCCACATCACTTCTGCTATTAGAGTCTGCTTTCCACCACATCCAGGTCTCGACGAAACTGCGGGTGCTGGAACAGGCTGAGCAGCAGCAGGGGCAGCAGGCCGAGGTGCGGATGTCGCAGCTCATTATGGAAATAATCTCCAATTCCAAGCAAAGTTGAACCTGTAGACCTCACAGCTGAAAAATAAAGATCTGTTGTGCCTTCAAATACAGCCATTGCATGAAAAAAATTAAAATTCTTTTTATCATCAGGCAATCCATCATAATATTGCAGATATATTGGTTGAACTGTTGTCAATTAAAAGTGTTCAATGTCCACAGTCTGTACCACATTCTCCTCTATTATCATAAACTAAAAGAAAAATGCAGAAATTCACAAAGGAGAAAAAAACTAAAAAAAGGAAACTGGATATGCTCTGAGGAACATTCAGTGATAAATGGCCATCATACAAATTTGTTATCTGTACATGATATTTTCATATTTTAACTGCCCGTTAGCATTTTTCAAGAAAATATTTACACAGAAATTGCATTAGAGATGTATGAACCATTTAAAATGGCTGCATTTAATTCCCCGAGATAGTATTCTGCTAGTTGCAAAATTTAATTAAAAATGCAAGATGCTAAGGCAGCAATTGTTCAGTCGACAAATGGTCAGTCTTTCAAACATGCTTTATTTATACCTTGTCCTGAGATATAAACAGATCAGATCTAACACACTGAACTTTACGTCATAATTACCTTTTACATCTACCAGCTTATATTTGTACACTATATATGTAGAAAACCACTTGTTTAATTTTTGCTGTACATTAGGCATGGCGGGAAAACCCATACGAAAACGTCACAATGCTGACTGCAATCTTATTAAGAGCCTGTCATTGGCTGTGAAAATATTTTATGACAATATTCTATTTTCACGCACTCTCTAAATCACCATCAATATAATTTCTTGCATTAAAGGTAATGTCACTCCGAATGTAGACACAGACACCACCACCTTCACGGATGCAGGATCATGTAACCATGAATTTCGGCTTCAGAGTCTGTGATGGATTCATCAAGTCATGTTTCAGTGATGCCTATAACTGCAATCTTAGTGCTTACAGTCAAGGTTCTTATTTCATCCAGTTTGGGCAAGAGGCTGCGAATGTTGATGTGTATGAAAGTTAGTCCTTTCACTCTCAATGTCCAATAGACCTTTCTTAATATTCCCTACTGAATATTCATGAGTACACCCAGATTGAGGCTAAGGGGGCTTTGCATGAAATATCAACATGGCAGAATCCAGTACAGTGACCGTGATTTGTTTATAGTTCCAGAATTTACGTATAGTTTTGTTGAAAATTATATCAGGAACAAAGCTTCTGGAGATGCTTACCTTGGAAAAGGTTATACATATTTCAGCGAGTTACATTTTTGGCATAAAAGGTATGTAAAGTTTATTGTGTTATTGTTATTCTATTACTAGATCTAGTCTAATTAATCCACTCCTTCGCTATTAAGTTTAGTATCTGACAATGTTTAAAAGTGATTTACATATATTACGGTGAATGTTCCTTTCCCTCATACACATGTACATAAACTGGATTATATATAGCCCCATAAGGCATATGTGTGCGTTCAACCTCTTCAGGTCAATGTCTGGGCCTGGGGGTCACATCATATATATCTATACAAATGTAGGGTACCAGTTGAATGGAATACCTACCATTATGATTAGGCTATCACCCGCATATATATATATATATATTTAAATAAAGAGATCAAATTTTATTTAATATGTTATCCCATAAAGATAATTCAAAACTAATTTTAACTTATCTTTTATCTGATACAGTATTGTCTAGTACTACTGGATGCCACATTGAGGGATGGTGTTACAGGTCCATGAAGAAAAATCTAGAACCACATCATGTCAGTGTACGTATTCTAATATATAACAGAAAAACATGGACATAAATATTTTTTTTATTATGGATACATATACAGTATATATGTGATATGTAGACATCATATTAAATGTTCATTAATATTTCTATTAATACATGATAGCCAAACCATTTACTGATTATATATAATCTGAGCAGAATGCCTATAGTGTTTACAAAGTTCAATTTAATTACTAACAAATTACTAGGGATACTATACTCTTGGTAATGTCTATGTATTTCTTTTTATCAGGTTGAACCTGGTAGTCAAGTTGTTTCATTAACAAGCCCTGGAGACACAGATTGTCAAGCACCAAGTGTCATCAGTGCATCATGTTCTAAGGGTGTTGGAGGGAGCTGTGGCCATGTTGCAGGACTGCTGTATCAGGTGGCCAAGTTCAAGATGATGAAACTGAGAGCTATCTCAGAAGATGTAGCAAAGACATGGCATCAGCCAAAGGGAGAAAAGATTGCTGGAGATGAAGTATAGTCGTTAACTGTAGTTGGATATGGCAAATACAAAGGTGTATCTGAGAGGACAGATCCCAGACCAACAATTACATCAACATTGTACAATCCATGCCGTGGTGAATTACCTGATTTGGCAAGCCTCAAAACCACATTGAATGAAATCACCCCAGATGCTCTCATACTGCCAATGTTAGTGGATAATAATATTATTGTGCAGACCAAGGCGTTGCTCCTTTTGGTTCTGTACTAGATGTGCAGCAGAAACTCCACTCACATTATATCCTCAATGTGTACGACGGTGTGGAATTTCCACACCTTCCAGTTATGTGCAAAATGGATAACCATTACAACTTTGTGCCTAGTTTGAATGAAATAGTAGAGTTGGAGGGTATAAACCTGAAAATATCTGAAATATACAACCTTGAAGAGCGGACAAGGTTACAGTCTGATTCAAAGCTGTGGCATAAGTTGCACAAGTTTCGCCTCACTGCATCTAGGACGTAAGAATCAAGAAACACTGGTCACCAGATTGAAGTCAACAAGGCGAGTACAGACAGCAGCAATGTTAGTTGGCATTGCCAGTGAACCGAGGGCTGCTAATGCATACAACAATGGGCTCACTTCTCCAGTCAATGTAAACCCATGTGGCCTTGTCATCAGTCGATGGTCACCCTGGCTAGCTGTTAGACCAGATAGAAAGGTTTATGACCCATCTAGGTATCCAGTTTTGGGGCTTCTGGAGATCAAATGTCCACAAGTATCAACTGTGTTAGATGCCAAATTTCTACAGCGAACTTCAGATGGGAGACTTCAATTAAAGAGAAGCCACCAATATTACACTCAGGTCCAGGCACAGCTGGCAATAACTGGGCTCGAATGGTGCAATTTCTATGTGTGGTGTGAGGGGGATGATCATCGAGGAGATATGGTTTGATCAGGATTTCTGGCAAATTGTCAAGAACAAGGTGGACATATTCTTCTTTGATTTTTTTCTGGGCAATGGCATATTGAATGGTGAGAACAAGGAGGAGATTGAGGGTTAACTAAAGTTTCTACAGAGATATTGTTTAACCCTTTGCAATCACAGGACCCTTGAAATTAGCAAGGAGACATGCAGCAGTCCATATTTGGTTGAGAGACCCTGTCATTGTCATAGGAATGATGGAATCAAAGAGATGATTTTCCTTTACTCTTCTTATTACTCGCTCCACGTGTATTCTTACACTGGCGATCAACTCAGTTTTTTCAACTTCAGCTAAGCTGAACCGCCCTTTATCCTGTAATACCAACACCCTTGGCTTCCAGGAGATTCTTGATGGTGAATCCTTTGTCTGCCATCACACTGTCACCAGACTCAGACAGATCAACTAAACCAGATAAACAAGTAATCTCAACATCTGACATTCCCCCTGTGTATAACGGTGATACAAATGTTACTGTCCCATGTGGAGATATACCAATCAGTGACTTGAATGTGTGATTGCTTTTGTATCTGTTATATAGTTGTGAATTAAGTATCAGTGATGAAGATTTCTCTGTATATAGTTCAGTACAATCAATGATAACACATGTGGATGGATATGATTTCCGGAAACTGTCTGGCATGTACAAGTCTATCTTGTCTCGTGGCAGCCAGATAGGAATGTGTCCCAGAACAAAGTAGAGCAAGTTGACCCATGTCAGGAATATCCGGCTGATGGTTGGGATGGAACAGTTGAAGTGTTGCTTAGGTCTTGTTCTAGCAGGCCTAATCGCAACCTACACAGAAACATGAACAGTTCGTCTACAAGTAGCACACACCTGGGCCGTCCAGCTAAACTGGGTGTATCACTTGGTGTATAATATCGACTATGTGCATTCTGGGCTGTTGGTTCCACCCATTTGAAGAAGGAAATGAGGGCTTTTGTGATGAAAAGCCAGTATATAAAGCAACCATACTAGCATCATGCCCAAAACGCTCGAGTCCCAAGTGCTCAATCTTTAATCTGTGTTCAAGTTTTGATATCTGGACAGCACTAGCTGCTATTATCTTGTTCTCCTCCAATTCCGCCTTCAGCTTAGCAATAGTTATTTCATCACTCTCAATCTCATCAACAGCAATAAGGCCTTCTTCTTGATCTGATGTTGGTGAACTATTGTCATGGCTATCATCTGCATTATCATCCTCACTGTAATATACATTTTATATGTATAATAATATGTTTGATGTGTAAATGATAAGTATTTTTGTTTAATATTATGCTCATTGTAGCTATCATGTTCATGTCATCAATTACCTCATTCCTCAATAAATAAAAATAGTGGAAAAATGTGTATCTGTTATAACTTACCACGATGATATATATTGAATTTTCTTCTTCAATAGTCTTCTCCCTTTTGACATGGGTCGGAAGGGGAACTGGGAAGGCACAGTGCCTGGTTTTAACCTTTTCCTCACTCCAGACCACTTGTAATCATCTTTGATGAAATGATCTGAACAGACCACAACAGAATCGTTTACCTGTACAAATGTGTAACATTACATATACACCCTGTACAGTCTATAAATAAAGTGACCCCAAATATTTCAATTTCACATTTGATCACTTTTAACCTTGGTGGTTCTGGACCATTTATAGTGGATTATATGAAGGCCCTTTATTACTTCAGAGATTTTGTTAATTTTCGGAAGATAAGATACTACTCTGACCAGGATTTAATGGGCAATAAATCTTGCACTTGATGTGATTATACCAGAAGCAAACATGTGGTAGATAACCTACATAGGAAACTGGAGTAAATAAAATGTACATACCGTAAAAAGTGGTCCAGGATCTCTACCAATCTTAACAATCCAAGATTTTCTGATGGCTTTATCCCTAGGTAGCCGATGAAAGTTTAAGTCTGGTGTCGTTTGCGAATCATTCAAACATTGTGGAACACAACAATGTTTGTGTGTGACACTTGATGAAGCCATATTCACTGATATAATAGGATAGGTGTGCTCTAGATTACTGGCTGTTACTAGAGATTTATTATGTTTGGAATTCCCCCAGTTGCCCCCTCAGTCTCGTTCTAGATTGGGATATCCCCGCATGCATAAATATTAAGAAAGGTCTATGGTTCAGTGTGAGCATCATACAAGGCGGGAATAACCTCTCGACCACTCTCCAATCCATGCATGTCCCCATATCCGGACAACCCAGAGTCCCCAGTGTTTTCAGACAGAGTGTTTGGTAACAAGCATCCCCCACAGAATCACTCTTTATCACTTTTTCCAAGCCTACGACATTCACCCAGTTGCATTTGTAGGCACTTTTGTGTGTCTACTTGTCACAGGACAAAGCAGCCTGGATTGATTTAACATTTAACTCACATAATACACAAGGATAGTGTAATGTTCAGCAATTAAACCTTACATGTCCCAACTGAGAATTCCTTATTGCACTTTGGATATACTAATGCATTGTGGTATGACAAGATCCGGAATATAAAAGATACCAAAAGTACTTTGTATTGTGTTACTGTCTGTGAGAATCTCTAGCCATCTTACACAAGTATTACAGAAGGTTCTTATGATTAATACCTCTATTCAAATTTCTTTCACCAATTATTCTGCGTTTTCTTTGTTCAATATCTCCCCTTTTTCCTCGCTGATTTGTCTTCTTTCTCTTCAAACCAAACTTTCTAACATTGCTCACAGCAGATGGTGACAACACTCTCAGAGCTTTCCAATGTTTTGTTAATTCTCCTATATCCAGCAGTTCTTGTTTACCGTATACATATTTTTGCTTAACGGATTCCCTCGTAATGATGGTGCTCTTATTGGAGAGGAGGAATCTTCCAGATGAAGACGATTCCATAATATCGCTCATTACCGCTTTGGTTGTTGAATGTTGGTCAATTGTTTACACTAAATTCCATCATAATCCCACACAGTAACATACATATACTATACACTATTGATTCTTACATATTCATACTCGTATATCACATTAAGTTATAGAAAAACTTCGAAGGAATACTATAGAAAATAAATACAAACCAGTCATGTTCGAAAGGTCGTTATCAATCAGCGCTGTCAGGATACGCATTGATTGAGACTGTAATAAAACGGTGATAAATTAACATTACATGTATACTGTACAGTACTACACCGCAAACTTACTTACTTACGTTCAGGCTTGTGTTACTGATACTAGAGAGTTCAATCTAAAATAGATATTTAAAAGGACTCTCCTTTGGGAAGGTGATATCTAGTATTCAGATATAAAATCATGGTTTAATTTTGAAGGAATACTTAGAGTAAAATGAGCGTTAGCATTATTAATTGCCAAATCAAAAGTCAATGGCGGAACGCCCTTTGAGTGTTTTACAAAATTGTACGATGCTCTAGTCATATCAGTTATTACATATGTCATGATATGGGTCGTCGATTTCGGGTTTTAAGAATTGTCACTGTATATATATAATGTTCACAACCGTGCATGTAGATACTTTCTAGGAGTCGGTAAATATACATCCAATGCCGCCATGCTTGGAGACATAGGTTGGAAGCCACCTTTCAGTGGCAATGGTTATCTGTCTGTCTGTACACAGTGATGTAGATTGGTTAATATAACTGAGGAAAGGATTCCGAGAAAACTATTTATTTGGTGTGTGCAGAGAAAGCGCATAATAACAAACGTAATTGGATTTATCATTTCAACAAATATATGTGCTTCGTTCGAATGCAATTTGTGAATGAAGTAAATATGCTTTTTAATGTTAAGCATGTCACAAATGAACTAGACCTGGAAAATGTCCATGAATGGTATTTAAAAAATTAATCAGTATGATGCACCATCGGGAAATGGTAGACATAAACTAGACATACAATCTTTTTAAACATGAAGTTTCTACTGAGCCATATGTTACGATGATTATGTCTAGGAGCAATAGATCAGCATTGGGTAGGTTTAGGTGTGGGGTGACACCAATTAGGATCGAAACAGGTCGATACGAACTTAACCCTATACTTGCAGCAAATATAACTTGTTTCCATTTCATACACAATATATATATATAGGATGACTTTCATGTTTTAATGAGATGTACATTATATGATGATATAAATATTCACTACGGGCTCCACTTTTAACTTTGTTTTTAACGTTCTGAACGATGAAGATAAATTCATTTATCTATTAAGTTACTCTGATATTGTTGGTTCTACTGCCAGAATCCTGAACAAAATCCTGCATAAAAGGCAAATTGTATATTTATAACAGCAACTCTGTAGACAGGATGGTTCTTACAATGTAAATATAATATTGTATAATTTTGATTTTATTACTATCGTTTTTATGTCCCTCAGTGTATATATTTTATTGTCATTATTTTGAAAATAACGGATATAGTGTATACACAGAGTGAGACTTAAATAAATGATATATCTATCTACATTGCTACCATAATGGTTACTGTATAGAGTGTTGCCGTGATAGTTATTATATACAATGTTGATACCATAATTAATTGGTCACTATATACAATGTTGTCACGATGGTCACTATATATAGTGTTGTCACGATGATCACTATTTACAGGTTTTTGACGATAGTCACTATACAGTGTTGTCACGATGGTCACAATATACAGTTTTGTAACGATGGTCTCTATATACAGGTTGTTCACGATAGTCACTATATAGAGTGTTGTCAAGATGGTCACTATATACAGTGTTGCCACGTTAGTCACTATATACAGTGTTGTCACGATTGTCACTATATACAGTGTGATCACGATGATGATAAATACAGTATTGCTACGATGATTACTATATACAGTGTTGGCACGATGGTCACTAAATAGAGTGTTGTCACGATCGTCACTATATATTCAAATGACATTCATATCGCGAGCTTTACCGCGAAACAGTAACACAGTTCCATTTAAATTGTGTGCATGACAACAATAAATAAGAACGTGATGCTTGCTTACATATATACATTTTAATATATGACTATATTTTAGTCTTATTTTTCATAATTTTATATTTCGTGAATTTATTTTCTGTTGAATAAGTGACAGCATGCATATGTATGTATGTCAATTCGTATTACGTAGATAGTACTGATTGTTTATATATTTATTTGCCTGCATTTTTAGAAATGGTTGACTCTTTATTTTATGTTGTTTTATTTAATATTAAACAAATTTAATTTTATTACACATGTGTTCCCTCAATATATTTATCATAGTATTGAATCATGGTGTCACGAACACGCATTACATAGCAACAAATAACAACCACAACCACAACAATTGTAGTATTTTGATACAGAACGCGCTAATAATAGATTGTGGCGTATAAGCTAATACATAGTTGGCCACCAGGTGTCGACACCATAATACAGTGGATCACAACTTTGATTATGATGATTTATGTTTTACGGCCACTTTTGTGCACAAGGTAGGCTAAATGGGCCGAGCGACTTCCAAAGGTAATGAGACGAAGTGAAAGAAGAAACAACCTTCAGATATGCACACGCCGGGATTCGAACATGGGTGGTAGTGATCTGTGGTCCAACACGCTACCGCTAGACCATGGAGGCGCCCACGATCACAACTTTGACAGCAATGGCGTAGCTTTTTAATAACTTGTTATCAACAAGTTATTGATTGTTAAGAGTTTGAAGTTTAGTAAATATACCTAGTAATCATATTATAGTGCTACAGAATGAAGATTTGAAACATATGCTCACGTGTGAATCTGTCACTTAAAGTATGTTCGGCATGATGTTTCGATTTAGATTTTACAACTAATGAATGTTATCGACATTTAAATCAGCTATGAAAAATTTAAAATTAAAGAAGTATATAAGAATATATTTTAACTGTGTGGTGATCCAAAAATGGCTGCAGTTTTTTTAATACATTATCATAATTTTTATGGGCGATTACTTAACAATTACCTTTGTGATCACAAAGTTTAAGCTTCAGTTCCGAGAACGTCTTTATTTAAAGTGAAACTGACTTCAAATTATCTGTGTTTTTGTACGAGACGGTGGCCGAGATAGAGAAAGGCGGTTAGGGAATAAAACGAAAACACACGTACGCACGCATGCACGCACGCATATATATATATATATATATATATATATATATTGAAAATAAACGATCCAAATAAATAATTAGGGGGGACGGGATAAAAAGCATTAAAATAATTTAGCCTTTTCGGTTTAGAGCTAATTTTTGTTGTTGACATAAAGTTAATCTAATTAAACTTTATTTCTTAGAAACTAACAAAGAAGTGAAGTCTTTCAGTAGTTAGGACGTCCTCATCTACGTTTTCGGCCAAGTCTTGTAAAAACTATGAACTGACTTTTGTATCTAGCGGGATCATTATTCGTGTATCTATTCTCTATTGGTTACAATAATCTAATGTTTAAAGTTAGTTTTGGAAACCTTCTATCATGTCCGACTTAGTTATGTCAGTACCGTATCACTCTCACACGGCACACAAATGAGGAATTAACGTTGGTACATTAAGACAAGGAGTCAAATCAAAACTAAATTTACTCTCTCTTAAAATTTCGTGTAATTATCTCTGACTGTCGCCTATTGGACGTAGCCACCTAATTTATGTTGTATTGTTGTGACGTTATTGTTGTCGTTGGTGTCTATAGGAGTCTTTCAGGAGACGTGGGATCATTATGTCTGGTCGAAATGTCCCATTCAGTGAGCTTCGATGGAAGATTAGGGCGCCTCTGTGGCCTAGCGGTAGGGTGCTAGACCACATATCACTGACACACGTGTTCAAACCGGCGTTGCAGTCCCAGATATTGAATATGACCTCAGATGGACGAATTCAGGTAATAGATACAATACGTGGAGTTGAACTGCCTCACAAATAAAGCATGGATAGCCAACTCAACAGTCCTCTCAAAGTGAATGATAACAGTTTTTGGATCACATCCAGACTCCTCAATAACACGGAACATCTTCCCGTAGCTTTTCTGAATATTACACCACCAAATTTCCTATACATACACCACTCAACACACTGAGCCAACTGTTTTAGCTGGTTGTCTACAGCGAAGATGATAACAGGCTCACCAACCTCCTGGCCATTGTCGTAGAGGAGGACACGTGAGGGAGAATCATCACTTATAACAGTTCAGTCACCAATGATGTTCAGATCCTGGAGAGATCGTGGATCTTTAGGTCGGTGGGCAGCAGGCACACGACGGAGAAGGCGTTTTGCAGTATCGGGGAATGGCATGAGAGCTTTGGCCTCATCTGAGATAGTAGGCATCGTGACTGTCAGTATCTGGTTGGGTCTGCCATTGGTGTCATTGGTACCATTTTGCTTCATATCTTGCCGACAACTCAAAAACACAAAGTTATGATATGATCTGACATGTCCTGGCTTTATATGCATTGCAGTAAATTTGAAGTAGCTCATGGAGTACGTCGTGGTGTATTAAAGTGTAATACTTTAAATACTTTACAATTATCTGTATTTACAATTTACACTTACAAATATCACATTAAATCAGATTATGTACATTTACCAAAAATATGATATAGCCAAAACATTCACCCTGAATATGTTCCATGGGAAAAACATCCACGGGCGCATGGCCGTGGCTGAAACGTCAATGACCAAAACGTCATGTGGCCAAAACGTCCTAGAACCGTGCCAAACAACTGTCTGAAATTCTCAGATCACTCAATCTCAGACACCCCAGAATGCACACATAAACATTGTTGCACCTCCCGTGAAGATTGTAATTTGAGTGTATCCGCATCTTCAATACTGTCTAACAGTTTTCCAGTTAAGATTGATGTATTTTATTATAGAAACACTGCTTCAGCAACAGTTCTTTCACACAGGAAATACAGGTCGATTAACAAGGAGGTTTTCCTCTTATCCGTCATAGAGTCCATTCTCTGGTAATAGAACCATCAGATGATATTGGTTAATTGGTGGATCTTCATAATAGTACATTGAACGGTCTTGTAGATGAGCATGCACTTTTATGGACAAAGAAAATACCGAAGGACCATGGCACAGTAGGGATATACAGTCTCCAAAAAAAGACACTTAACGTTTTGTAAACGACTTTGAATCAGGACTGGTTGGTATATTCATTACGAAATTTCCGCGGATAGTAAAATTCAAGTTAAAAATACAATTGCCTCAGCCGAATCAGAGTGTTACATTGGAAAGAAAAATAAAGTATGCAAGGTTAATCAAAATACTGTTTTCAGTATTGGAATAAAGTACTACATAAAAATCAAACTCATCTCCCAAATATTATAAACTCAGATATGGAGTATTAATTTAATAAATTCATCGATCAAAATTAAATATCTATAATGGGATTATTCCCAGCAGCTCATAACAGGTTATACCATTGATATCAGAATGTCTATGATGAATGTATTTCAGCCTTTTACAGAGACTGATATCTAGTGGCTGCTAAAAAGTTAATCTAACGTTTTCAGTGAAGTTGACCCTATACGTAGGTGGGCTGGAAAAGTATGTCAGGATGTTCTGGAAAAAAAAACAATTACACTAATAATTGATCATCTCTGTGTGTTTTACTAAGATCCACGAAAGCTGTCCTTGTTAAACCTTTAATAATAATTTCAAATACTCAGATTGGACTGTAATGCCTTAAAGAACTAAAGGCCCTGGTTTTTTTAATCTAAATTTATAGAAAGGGAAGTTGCTTTACATCTAAGCAAAAGATTATCCAATAATAACCTTAGTAACCCCATAATATAACGTGATCACAACACCAACAAATGACATTACGATGTCAATTAATCATGGTAAGACTATATTAATAATAATAATATGTGATATTTATATAGCGCCCTATTCAGCTAGAGGCTGCTCTAAGGTGCCTTACAATATTATTTACAATGTTATTATCCCTGACTCAGACCTGTTTCTACCCAGCATATATCTCAACTCAAAAGGGAGCATACAACGCATGATGCCATTATAGGCGCAAAGCGTTACTCAAACACATAGTCATCTCGTCCTGTCAGGTACTCATTTTTATGGATGAATGAACCAGTCGCCACATGACAACATTGCAGCTCACGGAGCCTCGAACCCGTGACCCTTCGGCTGTGAGTCCTACGCTCTAACTAACTGCGCTATCACGGCTCGATACCTGTTCTTCTTGACTAGTTTGCTGCATTTCATACAGTTGATCATAATGTACTTTTCATTTGACCAAAAGACAATTTTGGTTTATCAGGTAAAGTATTTAAAAGACTCAAGTCCTGTTAGCAACAACACTCACAGAGAGTGTCCATTCACGGGATTTTATCTAATGTTCAGTCATTTTTATCTGGTATACCGCAGGCTTCAGTTCTTTGTTTTTACAATGTATACACATCCTCTGATATGGCATTAAAGATCACGTGTATGTCGGTGACACACATGTGTATATATCACTGGATCCTGTCAATGAGCTACATTTCTCATTTTTCTTGAAGAATTTAGAACACCGTATTGCTAATATTCGGTTCTGGATTACTCAGTTTCTATAATTAATTGATAATAAACAAATAATATCTATTTGGTTTCACTATTAAATCTCTAAAAACAAAACCGTGACGAATTGGTGCATCTTTCGTTATCATTAGTGATTCGGTCCAAAATCGAAGGATTCTTTTTTAGGCACATGTATAAATCTGTTTGAACATGTCACATCAGTACGCCGAACTATCTACTACTACCCACCAACATACACTGTGTAAAAGCATTCTTGTCAAAAGGATCTTTTACTCTGTACATGATTTCGTTGGATCTCATGTAGACCATTATAATCCCCTGTTATGTGGCATGTCTGATTGTAACATCAATCACCTTCAGCGAATTCAGGATAGTGCAGCTCAGACAGGGATAAATGCTCGGAAATATTAGCATATCGCCTCAATTCTTCAAACAAAAAACATTGCCTACCTATTACACAGATTATCCATTTCATGGTTTTACTAACAACTTATAAATCTACCAATGACATTGCACCTGGATACCTGTGTCAATTCGTGCCCATTAGAAAGTCCTCACGAAATCTGAGGTCAGATAATATTGCAGGTAACCGTGTCTCGGCTCATGTAATATGAAGAACTTGTGAGACATTACACATGTCTCAGCATGAAAAGTCACCAGTCTGGATTCGCTCCCCTGAAGAATCGTCCAGAGTTTGAATTCACGCTTCGAGATTCTCCGTGCTTGTGCATTATTACACATATCTAACACACACACACACACACACACACACACACACACACACACACACACACACACACACACACACACCACTATTCATCTATCTGTCTAACTATATGTCTATCTATCTATCTATCTATCTATCTATATTTCTATCTCTATGTGTATGTGTGTGTGTGTGTGTGTGTGTAACTATCTACCTATCTAACTACCTATCTATGTGTATCTATATAACTATCTATCTATGTATTTATCTATCTGGCTGGCTCTGTTGTTCGGTATAAAGAACAAACATAATATTACATTAAACGAGGACGACAAAACAGTTAAAACATATCGCTTCTTTAAAATCTAAGAAATGGTGCTGACTCAATTATCACCTCTGTTAATAATTATTATAACGGAAAATCATTTCTTCAAATATTTCCTTTATGATTTATATTAAGGTGTACGCCATAGAAAGTTGACAATATTTACTAATTAAACCAAATATACCTAAAGCTAATAACTTACAGTGACGAGATAAAGATACCGTTAAAATTTAATGATATTTTAATCATTGTCTGATGGTGGCACAATCTAACGGTGTAGTACCAATTAAAATAATGTATAATTAACCAACAGAGTAACCAATCAGCGTTCATCGAGTCCATCTTCCTATTGTCTGGTGTCAGGTCCATGAACTACAAAGACTAACGATAACAGTAGACCTGCTAACACTGCTTGATGGAATCCTCCCTGGGAAGTGGCCCCTCGATCACATGTCGTAGGTGTGACTAACACCGAGCCTAGACTCACTCACTCACTCACTCACTCACTCACTCACTCACTCACCACTCACCACTCACTCACTCACTCACTCACTCACTCACTCACTCACTCACTCACTCACTCACTCACTCACTCACTTTCATTATTGGCTTCCCTTTTACAAAAGGACGGAGTACAACATGTTGCTGTTGACAATGATGATATCCATTTGGCTCCCATATCATCATCATCATCATCATCATCATCATAACAACCGTACCCTTGGAGGTCGGTAGCCCATTTAGGCTACCTTGTGCACAAAAGTGGCTCTAAAACATCAATCATAACAACCGTGTTTTCAGGTTCTGTCTGTCTAGTTTCATTTTAAATTAGGGCGATTTAGACAGATAACGTATTTAGCTTTGTCCTTTAATTCTACGAAATGGCATAGAAATATCTTTTATACACCAAAACCTACTTGAGATTAAGTCTTTAAAAACTATTTATCTGATGGTCATATTTCGGTGTTTCAATGCCTCTTTTGGTATTTCTGCTTGGGCCCAACCGAGTTTTTAAACCCAAAATATACCAAATTCTTTTAATAATATAAACGGGATCAGAACAAGTTTCTTTGTTTGTCCAGAATGTTTACCTTCTTTCTCCTATGTCAACATCAAAAAATAAATCGCTGATAACTAATTTCACTTATTTAGACAGTTAATAAAAACCTGATATTTTCTCGTTGGCTCAGCTCCAGTTGGTTCTGACGTCACACGTCATTGTTCAGCACTCTTCGTAAACCTATTTATTGATGAAAGTTTGGGATTTATTTAGTTCTGCTCTCTGAGAACGCTACTGAAGGGTTGACTACAACATGAAGTCTCTATCATTGATAGTAGCTGTTTTGTTCGCTGTTACAGTTTTCTTAAGCGGACAAGGTAAGTGTATCAGCTAACTAATTAGTGTCAGTTAGTGTGTGTAATGGCCGTTGCGATATTTGACCCTTTATCACTTGTATTCCCGTTTTCAAATGTTTAATCCACTTTCCCCATTATCCATGTTTCTAGCGGTAGCGTGTTGTACCACAGATCACTACCACCCGTGTTCGAATCTTGGTGTGGGCATATCTGATGATGATGATGATTGATGTTTTACGGACACATTTGTGCACATGGTAGGCTAAATGGGCCGAGTGACCTCTAAAGTTAATGAAGCGAAGTCAACGATGAAACAACCTTCAGATATGCACACGCCGAGATTCGAACACGGGTGGTAGTGATCTGTGGTCCAACACGCTACCGCTAGACCACGGAGGTGCCCGTGGATATATCTGAAGGTGATTTCATTTTTGACTTCGTTTCATTACTTTCGGCCCAATTAGCCTAATATGTACACAAAAGTGGCCGTAATACATCAATCATCATCATTAACATCACCAGCTGGTTGAGGATTACCTCCCCCCTCACCGTACACATCTAATTCTTATTTATGATTACTCGAATGTACTGAGTCGAACGAACGCAATTCTTATTTCGTTTTAAATGAAAGCAGTTCACTCATTTATGGCAGAGTTGATAGTCTCGCTTTATGTGATATGTATATTGGTAAAAATATGTTGGTGATTATGTCATCGTCAAACATCTAGGAGTCAGGTAATTTACAGAAAGACATACTTGTTTTGAGAATATGATATATATATATATATATATATATATATATATATATAGCTAACCATTAACCTGTCTATCTCTCTAGCTATCGCATTCTTACTCTATGTGTGTGTTTTGTGTTCCAAATTTGTTTAAAAATACATTTTCAATGTAGAGTAGCAATCATTTATTGATATTGTCTTTCTTGTTTAACAGCAAGTGGTGAGTTCACCGAAAGCTGCATGCGGTGTATCTGTCGCGTGAGTATTATTATTATTATAAAACTGCAAACAAAACTGTAAAGTTAAGAACACCAAATTAAAAACTACATCCAGTACCATTACAACGAACAACACAGCAACTATCACGGCGGATGAAGTCACCATCACCAAAACAACAAAAGCATTTACAGCAACAATATTATCGCTGACCAATATTAGCAACCAATAAATACAAAGTCAGTATAATTAATATAAAAGTAACCACCGCTACCATCAGTAAAAAACCACAACGACGACGACGACGACGACGACGATGACGACGACGATGACGACGATGACGACGACGACGACGATGATGATAATAATAATAATAATATTGTCAACATCACTAACAACAATAATCTCTATCAGCACTATCATCATTAATATCGCAAGAAGATAAACAGCAATAACAACAACAATAATGACAACAACAACAACAATAAGTACCATCAACATTGTCATAATGTTTTTTACCCATCTTTATCAAGAAGGTTGTCAATCACAAGAAGGTAAATGTAGATTCGATGTCACCGGACATGCTTGTGGTCCTTATCAGATACACTATAACTATTGGCTTGGCTGCCACAAGCCAGGTGGAAGTGAGTATGCTTTATTGTTATAATTGGAGGTGATATGATGATGATGATGTTGATGATGATGATAATGATGATGATGATGATTCTTTCTGGTGGTGATAATAATAATGAGAAGGCGCACACACACACACACACACACACGAACACACACACCTACGCACACACACACACACTCTCTCTCTCTCTCTCTCTATATATATATATATATATATATATATATATATATGTTATGATCACATTCGATATTTATGTCCCTCGCTAGGCTGGGAAGCATGCACGAAAGACATGGCATGTTCTGAGAGATGCATCAAGGCCTACATGAAGAGATATGGCAAATACTGTACTAAGAGACGGGAACCGACCTGTGAAGATTATGCCAGGATTCACAATGGAGGTCCACGGGGATGTAGGCACCAGTCGAAATATACGAAGGAAAGAAACCTCCAGAATTATTGGGCTGCTGTGTCTAGACATGGCTCTTGCTGAGCTACACCAGCTCACCGCCCAATTACCATTTTATTACCGCGAGTAGGAATATAAAACTATGTTAGTCAGTAATAAATAAAAATGGATTGCTTCGTTATTCATGTCTGTTTTGTAAATGGGGCGATTGAAGTCGATGTCAGCTTAATGTCTACAACAGCTTTCCTGACTTGAATTAACTTACTTTCCATTCATCTCACATACGATCAGCTCTGTCAGACAGAGTCGTTTTCAAAGCTTATACATTTTACATGTAGCTGTTTTGGAGGTTAACAATGTTACGTAGAGTTGTTTTGATGGCTTTAACATTAAACAAATCTAACAGTACAAAAGTACCATTCGACGAAGACGTTAATGTTCACATTTGTGTCTCTTAACAGTTTCTACGTTATGAGTCAATGATGGTATTCCCGTTCAGATGAAAGTCTTTCCAATCACCAGTTTTAGAAGGCTGCTTAATATTGAATGACGACGATACTATTTTGTGTCACTATTTTAATACGATGTTTTAGTCCAAGAATTTCTCCTGGATTTTCGTGTAATTGGCATTATTTTTATGAAGACCATAATGTTTTGTTCTAGAATAAAATATTGCCACATCACTTCAAACATATAATAAGTATAGGCAATATATTGTGGAATACCTGAAATATGGAATTTTACCAGCACCAATTATATACATCAACCAGTGAACATGCTATGTGTGTGTGCGTGTGCGTGCGTGTTCTCGAATAAAGCAATGAAACTTCCTGTCATGTTATATTTGAGAAATACGCAATATATATATATATATATATATATATATATATATATTCATCATTAGATTGGTTGGTTTTAATTTGTAGTATACCTAATACCAAGAATGAGGTGTGTCTTAATATGTGGGGGCGTTAAGGTGGTTGTAGCCTGGTAGTCAAGGAAATGACAACCATAAAATGTTTGTGAACCACTGATTGAGGTCATGGAGATGAGAACCTCATAATGTTTGTGAACCACTGAGTTAGATCAAGGAGATGACAACCACAAAAGGTTTGTGAACCACTGATTAGGTCATGGAGATGACAACCACAAAAGGTTTGTGAACCACTGAGTTAGGTCATGGAGATGACAACCACAAAATGTTTGTGAACCACTGATTAGGTCACGGAGATGACAACCTCAAAATGTTTGTGAACCACTGAGTTAGATCAAGGAGATGACAACCTCAAAATGTTTGTGAACCACTGAATTAGGTGAAGGAGATGACAACCCCAAAATGTTTGTGAACCACTGAGTTAGGTCACGGAGACACCCCGGTCAGCTTGGATAAGCTTCATTTTGCTTATGTACCAATGTGAATATAAAACATCAACTTCCTTCTTGCTCATGATTATCACAACGACGACAAATGTAGTTAATAAATTAATGTTGGCATATATTCTGGAATAACAATTTTTAAAAGCTGTTTTTTTTTGAAACCCAAATGAGTTAGTGTAGCATTTCCATTTGTATCGATAGGTTATTATGACACCACACCAATTCTAGCACCAATGAGGCTGATTTTGATTCAACCAGAGAGAGAGAGAGAGAGAGAGAGAGAGAGTTGTAATAAATCGATACAAAGCAATACAAGTGAGCTTTATGATGACTCCAAGCCGAATATTTACATATGAAAATGGTTATTTCAAATAAAATTAATATCAAATATTTACTATCTGTAAACTAAACAAATTAATCTTGAAGGCACGACAGGGGGTGCTTTCTCAATAAAATGCTGTACGGCAGTCTACACTATCTATCTTTGTCTTTTGAATGATTTCTTTATTTTAACTGAGCCAAATCAGTCAAAAATATTAAAATTAGAAAATAAAATGCGTCTTCATTCTTCTATTACCTCAAACATTTGTGGAGGCAAAAGCGAAACGAACCTATCCCTATACTGAGTACACCACTTGTACTCATCAGTGTTAACCCCGTACATGAACTGTAAGAGTACCAGTACTCGTGGCCAGCCGGCGCCAGACCTAAGCTTCGGTAAGTGAACGTCGAACGTGTATTCGAACGTGGTGCTGGACACTCGTTCAGGCCACTGGATACGATCTAAACGCATCCCGGTCCTGCTTCCAAACATTACCCACTGACGCCCGTTAACGTTGATGTATTCATTGATCCAGTAACTGAGCAGATGTTGATCGAGGAACCAGCCGGCGTTTTGACCTTTCTGGACCGGTTCGTCGGCCAGGCTTCCGAATTCTTGGCGAAAGACTGCGAGAATGCTGCCGGTGCTCAGTTCATCGCTATCGGTCATGTTCGTATTCATTCGTATTATCTTCCACCAGGTGGCTGAGCTCATTCTGACGTAGGTCAGCGGGTACATCTTCTGGCGGACATTTCCGTGAACGAACCACGCGCAGCAGCCGTGGTTCAGGAGGACTATTTCAGGCGATGACGTCAACTCACCGCCGTCGATCTCAGATGTGAACATGTCCCTTTTGAATGCCCACAGATCAACGTCTGTGGTGACGATATACGGATCATAATCGAGCGGAGCGGCTGAAAGATCCAGAAGACGTCGAACCACAACCGAAGCGAATATGCGCGATGTTTGACTGATCATCACCGCGTTCCTTCGTGGCGTGGCTAAAAAGACTACCACTGCATGAACGTCGCACAGATGCTTCAGGACGAGTCTATGTAGTGGCTTAGCCAACCAGCTGTCCAGTTTATCGGCGACGATCACGATCGTACCATGGCCAATTCGCCGCCATGCCATTGTACTGAGCGGCCCGTAGAAGAGATAGGACATCGCCCTCGGATTGTCCAGGGTCTCTAACCCGACACCGAACACCGCATAGTCGGATACGTTACGGTCGAGCTCGCCAATGGCCACCACGCTTTCGCCACCGAAAAGACTCCTTATTGGCTGCCTGGTCGTGATCAGAGTGACATCATTTCGACACTGGACGAGCGCTCGTTGTGATTGGCTAATCGTAGCGAGGACCTCTTTCATATTAATCGTGTTTAGATCGACGGCGTCCCACCTTCTCGAGTCCAAATTCAAAACGGTGCTGTCTCCTTCCGTGAAAAGAACTTCCGTGTCGTCTTGCCACGGGTCATCGTGGAGCGGTCCGTAAAAAAACTCGCTTTGCGGGTAGATCCCGACGCCCGATTTAATGCCCGCCGACGCCGACGCCAAGTAAGGCTCGCTATTGTTGAGGTCGGGTGCCGCCAGCTCGCTGAAGTTGACGCGCGCATGATCCGGGACCAAACGATGGAATCGCTCAGTGACGTGGTACTGACGAAAGACGTGCAGCCTGAGCAGCACCACATAGATGACCAGTATTATCATCAGTCGTATTAAGGCCCTCGGAGACAGCCTCTTGCACTTCGCCATGTGTTCAGCCTCAAAGCGCCACGCTCGCGTGCAACGTCGTCGAACGAACTACTCCGCTTTCAGCTATCCCGCAACATCGTCAGTCGAGTGACGTTCGTATTTAGCACAAACAACTGGCTATATGGTCCAGTTCTTTCCCAATACGTACTCGTTCATATGGGGTTAGAGACGCATGATAGTGTATCGGACGTTTTCTCGGCTTGTTGAAATGAGAAAAGCTGAAATAAACCTGCTGCAGATATCACTCAGATTTGTTAAGCCGGGTTATTATTATTAACATCGATTATTTCATCGATGACCTGCCGACGAAACAGTTTCACATAATTTGAAGCAATTAAGGCAGTTATCGATCCGCGCGCACTTTGTTCTTACGATCGAAAAATCAGTAATTGGCCCAACAAATGTCGCAAAATATCGGACATCAACAGATGTTTTGGTAAAGGTTGTTCAGACCATTGTTATCGTAATTTAGTAAAATATCCAGCTTGATTTGCGTAGCCAGATAAAAAAGAACAATATGTAAAATCAAAGTAGAATGGTTTCCGCGATAGAAGAGGCGTCACAGTAACATGCATCGTACCTGTATAGGTAGCCACCCAAGTCGGGGCCCCTGTGCTCCAACTTAAGAGATACTTAAAGTGTTCAGACGCCGGCTGTTCGGATAAACGATTCGTAGACTTTCCTGTTACGAAAATACGCTTCCACGCATTGTTTGATCCCAATTGATTCAGCTGTCAACAGTGAGACGAAGATATTCTATCGATTCTTGTTTTTATGCTGGCGTTAGTCTACATGGACCGAACTATATAAAATGAGAATGAGGCGAAACGAAAGATGAAACACCCGCCAGGCATAAATTGAACCTAGGCGTTCGAGGTCTGTGGCCAAGCGCACTAATAGTTAGCCTATGGTGATGGTGTCACTGCCGTCAAGAGAGAAAAGTTTGGCTTGGATTCGTTGACACGACATTAAAAGAAATCTTCAGATAATAATTGTTTTTATTAAAAACAGAACACGATGTCATTGTTTTTGTTTATGTGCTTAATATTTCTACTCCCATTTCAGCTGCATCCATTACATCATGAACAAAAACGAAAAGTAATCGAATTACATTTATTTACCTACGATGATTGCGCCAAATCATTGATTCGTTCTATTTCTCATATAGAAATTACGAAACCCGATGGCCTACCTTGTTACCGGGCTTTAATCTCCGGCCATAATTATAAAAGAAGCTCAGCACACGCACGACACACACAAATTAACAACGAGATATGGAAAACAAACGAAAACACGCGGATATTTCCGGGGAACAACCCGCAAGTTCCCCGTACGGTCTAGCATTTCGGAAGTCTACACGCGCCTACGGTTTCCAGGCCCTCTCTTTCTTTGAAATCTCCCAAAACGGACGGGTTTGTTTTTCGCGAAGCGCCGACCCGGAAATGACCGCTTAACCCGTCCGTTCATCGGGCGACGGACTTTTAAGTTTACGAACTTGTTCCCATACTGCATCCTTCCCATTCCGGGCTTCCGTCTCATCCTGTCTGACATGATCGGCTTCTGAAGAGACAGTCGCGGGGCCGAGCGTTGATTGCCTTCGAAACGTTGTTGGTAATCAGTGTAGGCGTTAGTCCTGAATTGTTGCTTTCTTCTTTTCTGGGGCGGCATATTTTGCATCTGCGATCCTAGCATGGGATTGGCCAGCCGCGTACTGTAATATTCGTAATGGGAGTTGACTGCGGGGATTTCTTCTTCGATTGGCTTGGCGTTACTGGGAGACTTATCACCCTTTCTGACTTTCTGAACGGCGGGTGCCTGATAAGTCTCTTTTGCCATTTTCTTTTGATAATCCTTGATGTAGTTCATGTACTTCGAATTGTACGCGGTACACCATTGCATGTCGATGCTGTCTTTGCCGTACATATACTTCAAAAGCCGGCTGACCAACGTCCACGCGTCGTTCTTGTAGGAAATCCGAGCTACCCTGGGCATGTGGGCGTCAAAGTAAGAACTCAGCTCCAAGTTGGAACCGTTCACGAACAGATCTCTAGGTTCCAGCCGTGGCCCTGGCCGGTCGGCGAAGGTCACATGGTCTGGACCTTTCGTCATCATGTAGCTATTAAGCCAGAGGCCGACCATGAAATCGGGAAGATACCACGATCCAGTACGTCCACGAACCATCGGCTCTTTGACCTGGTCTTGGAAGCGCCGCCGGAAGATGCCGACCATTCCGTAGGAGGTCATGTGCATCTTGCGGAAGATGCCCGTATTTCCGCCGAGCAATTCCCACCAAGTGCGCATGCGCATGCCGAGATAGGAGAGCGGCCAAGACTTCAGACGCCAGCCTTTGTGCTCGAACCACTGGCAACAGCCATTGTTCAGGCTTATTATGTTGCTTTTGGTGGCAAATTCGTGGTGATGCAGCACCCATAGGTCGATGTCGGCTAGCACCAGGAACGGGTTCGGGCTGGCACCAATATCGCCGCTGACCTCTGACCCGACCGAGTTGTAGTACTCGTTCAAGAGCGGGGCAACGAAGAGTTTGGCGGCCTGCCCGACCAACGCAATCTTCTCTTTCGACGTTGGAAGAAAGAACAGTACGGCCCCAGTTTGACATAGGTATGACATCACGTGTCTCGTGACCGGTAACTGCAGCCAATTACATAACGTGTCCGCTACAATCAGTATGACGCCGTAGTCAACGCGCTTCCACGCCAGCGACGTCAGAGGCGCGTAAAAGGCGTACGAGTCCGTCTGTTTGGTGCGAAAATCCACGCCAACAGACATGACGGCGTACCTATCCAGTTCTCGATTCATGTGACCGAGCACGTATTTTCCATGGGACAGCCTTGTAACTGGTCGTTCGAACGTCACGTGACGAATTGGATTGGCGCAGGCGATAATGACCTGGATTTCGGAATGAGAAAGTGCGTGTTTCACCTGGTCCATGGTCGATGTGATGACATCATCGCTCGAGCTCCAGCCGGCCGAGTCGAGGTTGATGTGTACGGTGTCGTGTTCCCGGTACAGGATGTTCTTATCGGTGCTTGAGATCCGTTTGGGGAGTATACTTTCGTTATTGTTCGACGCTAGACCCCTGATATTGACGGTGCCGTTTGGACGGTATACTCTCTCCCCGACGGCGAGTTTCATGGGCGAGTTCCGCGCGAACTTGTTGACGAGGAACTGTTCCCGGCGTTCCTTGGACACGATCGATTCCGGTATCTCGTACAGTCTTCCGCTCTCGAATTGCGTCCTCTGCCTGGAGAGGTGATATCGTCTCGAATAGGTCCAGGCGAATTCGCAGGCGAGCAGAAATATTCCTAGAAGAAGCGACTTCAAGGCTACCTTCCTGACAGCTGAAGCCATGGCGCCGATCTGTCGCTATTGTTTACAACGGCTTCGTGGATTTCGTTCGCGGATCTGACCTTCAAATTCAGTATGGCAGACCGCTTGCAATTTGCGGCATTCAGCTTACTAGCCGCACGCTGCAATACAAAGCTGCAATAAACACCCCTTTACGCCGGATTAGAGATAATTTGGTCCGAACGCCCGGCCATATGATGGACTTTTACACCTTTAATCGATAGTTGGAAATATTCACTAAATTCGATAATAGCTGAAAATAATAAAACTGACGCAGCTCGGTCATTTAAACTGCGAAAACCAATTGTGTCACCAATTATATACACAGAAAGAAAGAAAAAAAGCCTACGTAAAATATGATGTTCAAAATAAAACTTTGACTAGGTAATAAAGTGCATACCTGTATATAAAAAGAAACAGCCGCGAATATAGAATATAGCATTTGTAATTAAGATCGTTTTAGATCAGAAGATGTAAAAATCAGCTAATAATTATAATATGTCTTATGTCTTTGAAGCGGACATAAACACATTGAAGAAGCTAATTCTAAAAACAGTTTTATATTGTATCCCTGCGTAATAGAAGCAGCTCCTA
Organism: Paralvinella palmiformis; assembly: GCA_025642065.1. NCBI lineage: Eukaryota > Metazoa > Annelida > Polychaeta > Terebellida > Alvinellidae > Paralvinella > Paralvinella palmiformis. The sequence continues at coordinate 32,325 of JAODUP010001412.1, read as the reverse complement.
GAGCAAATGTAAATGTTGATATTTTGTGCACAAGGTAGGCTAAATGTGTCGAGCGACATTCAAAGGTAATGAGGCGAAGTGAAAGATGAAGCACCCTTCTGACATAGTTTGAACCCAGGTGCTATAGATCGGTGGCCAATCACGTTATCGGTTAGGCTATGGAGGCGCCCCTCCTAGATAGAATGGACTAGGGGAGAAGTTGAGGAGGAGATGGTTAAATCACCTTCACAATAGGTATCAGTAAATGGTATGAAGTAATTGATTTGCTTTATCCTTGCCCTTGGAGTCACCTGGGATACGAGTTTGCTATCAAAAACTCAAAAATAATATTAATTTATGACACAAAAATGGTCAATATAGTTTTTCCTATGATTAAGCGTCCTATAGGATCTGATCATTTATTGTAGGAGGCCACACGGGCGTACCTGGAACATCTTTGAAATATTGAAACAAATTTGAAAACTTATATAAAAACTTGGTTACCTAAATTTTGATGTGATGTCTCGGTTGTGATGTCTCGGTTGTGAATTAAATACAATTTCCCAGAAATTATCTGTTTTCTGTCTTGTTATCAATAGTGATACAAACAAATTGTGACTACTAATATTTCCATTTCATAATGATAAGGTGCTAATTGTAATGTCGTTTTAAGAGCGTTTAGAACGACTTAATTGACCAATTTTAGTCAATCCCGCGATTCTTGTGGTTTTTACGAAGAATGCCAATATTCAATTTTGTTTCGTCAGTAAATGCAAAGAAAGGCAAATTTGTGTGATATATTCATGATTGCTAAGTAGAATTGTTCGAAAACCGGATATTATCCGTTTTAATGGAGTCATCACCGATAAGTTTAACCAGATACGTAAGGATATTTGAAAAAACCAAAACCAAAACAACTTTTAACTTTTACAGCCATGATTCAGTAATGGATCAGCTTGTTGACTAGTCGGAAGTCAGTATAGACAATGGTGATATCTCCGAAATGTGTCATTTGTCTATAATAGTTTATACTTTTGTGCCTCCTGGTAACCCCTGATGTGTCATTCAAGGTCTCGTAAAGGGACAAAACCCATTTTCGTGTAAACTTTCTTTTCCCGTTTTCTATTACAATCACATCTTTGTCATCCTCGGAAGGGCGTTCTTGTTGTTCAGGTTATAATCTACGGCACTAAAGACTCCACAACGTTGGAACGAACAGCTGCGCTACCTGTGTTCATCAATCATTTCATTCATCAGTAAAAAAAATTCCATCTGATTATTGCATTACTTTAGAATGTAAGATGGCCAATAAAGGCCTGTTTTTTTAATGATCCATTTGGAATTATGGCATACACAGTATTTTGTTGTTATTGTTGTTGTTGTAAACTAGGCTTAGCCGCTTAATTGTTCAATTAATAATTTAAACACGTCTGTATCAATTACATGTAGCAGAAACCAGAATCACAATGGTCGATATATACTGCACCTTATGATGATAATAATAATATACAAAATGTATATAGCGCCCTATATATAACCTCTTAGAAGGTTACTCTAATGCGCCTATGATGAAAATCATTATCATGATACTCCTCCTCCTCAACATTATCATCATCACCACTGAATATAATCACTACTATCATTGTTACACCCAACACTGGTTACGTTACTTACTATACCTTTGTTATCTTAGTACACTACACAAATTTCTCGATAATTGTTATCTTCAACAAATAATTCATCTACTATCATATCTATAGCGACGTCGCTTTATTTGATTAATTCAACAACAAATTATCAGGTAAGGGACGGATATCGATCGTAGGGCGCCCTAGAAACAAAGGGCGCCCTTCGTTTGAAATGCGATTCATCGGCCGCTAGGTGGCTAACTTTCTGCCACAAACACCAACAGAATTTGGACTTTTAAGGAGGTTTTGAGATATTATTTAAAATAACTAGCTTTTGCACTGATAAAATGAAAAGCTTTTTGCTTTTGAAGACTTTTTTGAAGTTCATTTAGTTATTGAGACAAATGGCTTGATAAATCACTACGATGTCAATATCCGTGAAATATGTTGTTGTGTTATCATGCGTGGGCTCATTTGACGAATTTGGATACTCGTTCCATATTTGTATTTCTAAGAACTATCCAATCTGATTTTACTCCAATCGTTGCAAATTGTTTCTGATTTGCGAGGACACATTGGAAGCCTGCAAATGATTTATCTCTCTGGCAGCTGTCACAGCTCTAGATTTGATACATTCACACTGATCCAGTCCCAAGGAATACGCTACCTTCACTTTCTGGTGTTCATTTAAATGATCCAATTTAATCTCACCAAAGGCTATTTCAACATTTTCTGTTTGACTGTCAAAAGGTTTGGCTTTGTAGCTGTCTCTTGCTTTGGACTTATTGCTGCTTATGAATAATCCTGGTCATGTGCAGTTCCAGAAATTTCATTGCTTCTTTTATTGGAAGTTTTAAATTCTGGGTACAGATCACAAATATTTTCTAAAAATGACTCTTTGGTTTGAGTTTATGGATTTTTTTTTCATCTTCTCATAGAGCTGTAGCAATTTGTCTTGTATGCCTATAATCACTTAACGACTTGATAAAGAGCTGTCATCGGGACAGTTCCATTCGGAATGCTACTAACGCAACAGGCTTTGAAGGGCATGATGAAAATGTCAAATATGCAATTAAAAATACACAGGCTACGTCAAATTAAGTAAATATTCTTCACTTCATCGTCACCTGTCTTACTGAACAACTGCCACCGGCAACTTTTAATTTCACATTTGCTAATAATGAATGAAAACCCGGGTAATACAAGCCAATAAATGCAGGCAGAAATGCAAATCGCCTTCGCCGTATTTATCAACCGAGTGCGTCAGCTGAGCCACAACAAAACGGGGACAACTTGACAACAAAATTAATACTACTCTTGATCACTTTTTATTTTGTATAATTGATTAACAGAACACGAGTTTGGAAGTTTACGTATCCTTTCCAACTTAAGTGAAAAGTGTTGCAATATATTGTTTTGCTATTGACAAATTCTTTTCACTTGAGCCGTCGACATGCCCATTTTCTGCACTTTATTAATGTACCTAAATATAGTGTAAAAAATCGCGATGTCATATATACCACAGCGCGGAGACTTCAAGTCAATAATGCAACGCATTCGGTCATCACAGAGCGCACATTTCGTGGCCTGGAAATACCATGTTCTTATTCATTCATTGGACATTGCTCTTGTTTGGGCTCTATGCCATCAAACAGTAACTCCTCTATCTTATCCAATCATAGAACCTGTGCAAATATGATTTAGGAGTCTCTTTTTTAATTAGAGCACATGAATGTCACCAACAATGACGAAGTTTCGTTCTAAGGGCGGGCACACTTCAAACGAAGGGCGCTCTTTGTTTCTAGGGCGCCCTACGATCGAGGCCCCTCCCTTACTGATTATTATTAATCTTCAGCAAAAGGCAAATTAAGGCCACAAAAAGGGGAAGCTGGGGCGGTGTATAGTTTTTCTACCTGTAGTGTCGACCGCTGCTAACGGCATATTATGTAATACAATGTTCCGATCAACTACCTAATTAGCACATCAACACACACACACACACACCACACACACACATAAAACACACATATATATATATATATATATATATATATATATATATATATATATATATCCTATTGTATCCTACTATTATTAATATGGTAATATAGAATGGCTTTAAACCCTTATTTAAAGTACACAATGACATATGTTTAATTATTACCAACACCCAAAACGCGATTTATTGAAAAACGGTGACCATCAGCAAACTAGACTATCGAACTAATTCAACGTAACTCGACAATTGTTGGAGGACAATTGCTGAAACAGTTATATTATATTCTCCAAACATGGCAGGGAATCATTCATTTTTCATACAGTTAAAGGTCCTATTCAAGTGGCCATTAATGAGTAAATGTCCATGGCGGAATTTGTAGCCAAATGGTAGCTGTGCTTGCGGGATGTTTCTTAAATGGGGTCATCTTGGCTATGTCCCAGGTGAGCCGGCGCAGCGGCTAAACGAAACACTCACCTGAAAACCACAAAGAAGATGTTTTATTTAAAGAAGGATTCTATTGTTAAATTGTTTTTGAAACACTCGCCATGGTTAGCAGTACACTGACTGGTTTGTGATAGGCTATATCCAAATGATCCAAATTAAAACAACAATGTTAACAGCAACAAAGGATCGATATACGTGTGTAAAGGTACGTTGTTATTATAAAAACCCGTACATTATGATATATTAACGGGCTTGCGATTATTTAGTTTTAATAAGTCAATAATAAAAAATAATAATTAACACAAGAGATAGGTCACAATCGACCAGGAATATTCAACATATTCATTGCCTGCCGAGTCCTGAGCGCTACTGCTGTTGCAGTAATGTAGTTTAAGCCTGTGTCTAACAACTAATTATGACATTTCCAATGACATCCAGTATTTCCTGTTTATTTTAAATATTTATCAATTGTGTACAGATGTGCACAGATGAATAAATAGGGAAGTTTGTCGAATACTCCACCCAATCCTGTGTTAAATGGTACTTTGAGTGTTTATCTATAAATAGTTGTAATATGATATTTGTTGTGTCGATGAAATAATTAATTTTTATCATATTTATCAACAGTCTATGTGATGGTCTCTGTACTTGGCCGCCAGGATGTGACGTCATGGAGTTGATTCAGGTTCAATCCATGTTAAACCTGCTCTTAAACAACCACTAAGAGCTTTTGTTTACGTTTTTATTATTGAACAGTTTGACACCAAATGAGATCAATCTAGTAATTAAAGGATACTTCTGTGACAATGGTAGTGAGTTTAGTTTGGATAACGAGGATGAAAGCATTCTTTATTTCCACTCACTCACTCACTCACTCACTCACTCACTCACTCACTCACTATTCAAACCCAGAATGGAGCTGAGATCAGCATCTGTGGTATCGAAATGTTTTATGTATATGCTACCTTTGAGCCACAGCAAATTTCTGCTAAATGTAAACTGTGGTGTCAAAGTATTTATTTAATATACTATTGAATCACATGCATGTGTTGTTAACTGCGAGCTGTGGTGTTAAATGGTCCTGTTTTGTTTGCTTCGCTTTTTATGCGTAGCCTACATCAACCGCTTCCGTGTGGACGTAACATATTTTTCTTGTATGAAAAGAGGATTATATGTGTCCCACAGGCTGATGAGTAACCCAGACATACATAGTTCTACGTATGCATAAGTGTGCTTAGGTGTACGCTTTTGTATGCTTAAATTCAACTATGTATTCATTTAATTATAAATATATATTATAATGTATATATATATATATATATATATATATATATATATATATATATATATATATATATATATATATATATATTATATATAGTACTGTACACCCTTTAAAATATATATTTTATATATATATTTATATATATATATATATATATATATATATATATATATATATATATATATATATATTATTTCAGGTAAAACACCCATAGTGCATACATTATAACATAAACAACTTTGTCAATATAATTTGAAACATTCAATAGTTATGACAAATATATAAAGAACTATCCCACTTCTGTCACATGTAGTTATGTCACAACAATGTGTTGGTATTAATACAAGTAACAATACTATTTGTAGACCACAACAACCTTTGGCGAAATGTGAAATATGCCTTACGCATCCGTGTTTCATATGTATCAACTGCGTTTTTTATATATATATATATATATATATATATATATATATATATATATTAACAGTGTGTGATAAGCACTGGCCAAGTAAGTAACGAATCGTGAATAGAAACTCTAGACAATTCATCAGGGGACTGACAAAACTATTAAGCCAGGGATAACATATAAAATCATAAATATCCCTTTCCAAACTTCTAATGATATAATATCCAACATGATCAGCACTAGTTAACATGATCAGCACTAGTTAACATGATCAGCACTAGTTAACATGATCAGCACTAGTTAACATGATCAACACTAGTTAACATGATCAACACTAGTTAACATGATCAACACTAGTTAACATGATCAACAATAGTTAACTTGATCAACATAATTTAACATAATTAGGCTAAACATTAGCACCAGCTAACCTAAATCTCACACGAACAGACCCTTGATGTAATTCGAAATGCGGTGATTATTATTTACTCATTTCGTAGTGCTGACCAGAATATCAGATTTCACACGATACTCTGCGTTGATATTGAATTTAAAACCCACGAAAATGACGTCCAACCATTCTCTTGTCACTTAAGAAGGCAACTTTAGGTCTGATAAAGCACAAAACGCCAAGAATGTTGAAAGAGTGTTTTAATATTTTGTTCGATGACCCTTCTTAAGTCTACATAATAGATGTTGACATAAAGAAATGGTGAAAATATACATGGAGCACATTAGAACAATACAATAAGTGATATACTTTAACTTTGCTCCAGGGACATTTCCTACCAACATCGTTAGTAGTAATAGATACAATATTAGGCGTAACATCTTCCTTAAAGTACAGTTTATTTCTGCTATTTATACAGTATAGATATGTTTGTTTATTGAGTGTATGTATTAGGATATTAACAACACATATCGTCATTAATAAATGCGACTCTTTATGGAAGTAATATTTTTAACTAGATTGTCTAAATTATTATGATATATATCATAGGCATCACTTGTTGACAGGTTTCCGAGAATGGACCAATCATAACGTTCAAGTGTACATTTAATATTATAAAACTCTACACTGGACACAGATAATTCTTATTTCGACGCCCCAATGAGGACAATTACCAATAAAAGTAAGCATCGTTGACTGATGGTATAATCGCTATTATACAAGATCATATCCAGCGGAGTTAATGTCTTTAAGGTAATGCGAGTTTGGTGCATTATGACTGAAAATAGACCGTGGATGATGATGGTGATGTGATGATTGATGTTTTACGGCTACTTTTGTGCACAAGTTAGGCTAAATGGGCCGAACGACCTCCAAAGATAAGGAGGCGACGTCAAAGACGAAACAACCTTCAGATATGCGCACACCGAGATTCGAACACGGATGGTAGTGATCTGTAATCACGCTAGACCACGGAGGTGCCCCAGATCAAGGAACAATAACAGTTGAATAATACTGACCCAGTTTGACATTATAATTTTCATATAACTGCTGGATTAGTCATGTCAATGGCCATATATAACACTACCAAAATGAGATTGTTGGCAGTGCTGTGTATTAATTAGGACAAAATAAAAATGGGTGTTTCATATATATATATATATATATATATATATATATATATATATATATATATATATAGCACACACGCATACACCCACATTACAGCAATGTCACTCATTAATTGTCAACAATCAATTAATAAATTTACGTACGTTTAAAATGATGGTGACCAATGTCAATTGCCCCGATTTAAAAATAAATATGTTTCATTGAAATATAATAAATATACTCAAAATTGAAATAAAAGACTTGTTTATGGTGATAACACCCTGATATATTCTGAATGTACAAGCCATTTATACCATCAGTTCACGAATACAATGTACATCAGAGTACTTCGAATGTGTACTCGAGTACAGCGATTACAAGTACACGAATACATTGGCCACCAACCCCGATTTAAAACGGAGAAGAAGCTTGGCCAATTTTTAAATAGAAAATATGACTAGTATATATTGGCTCACGTGTATAGCCGTTAATTACTTAACATAAACTAATTTATTCGGAGACAAATAATCAATTGGTAATTTGTAATATCCTAGAAACATAGAAGAAATAATAGTGTAATGATGTAGATGCGTCCCCCCCCAAAAAAAAAAAAAAACAAACCCAAAAGATAACACAAATAGTGATGGAAAATAGATAATTATTTTGTCTAGAATTTAATATAATAATGCAAAACATTTAAACCAGGAAAACATGTTCCGGGGTACTGTACAATATATATATATATATATATATATATATCGAGAGAGAAAACAAAATAAAACCATCACCGATGAATACATTAACAATTAAAAGTTTTTAAACAGTTCATGGCTTAGAATTTCTAATTAGACTAGACAACATTCCATGATGCTGACCCAGCAATTCTAGAAGCATTTAATCAATATGATTATGTTTTTGTATTTAGACACAACAGGTATCAGTGCTCACCTGAAGATCTGAGCGTATTGTATTGGATCAGCTTATTTACTGGCAGCCAGTGAAGCTTCTCAATATCAGAGAGGTGGTTGTAATATTAAGGGTATTGACCACAGAGGTAAGTGCATCATCGGCTTTAAATTCATAATGTTCCTCATGCGAAAATAGGACGGTTTATAGGTACGAGCCACATGAGCCTACATGTTCAGATGTTGGTCGAAGAGAACACCAAGAGATTACTAGGGGGAAATAGAATTATTAATAATTTTCAGCTTTAAGTTAATAGTATTTGCTGATATAGGATGACCGTATCACAATCAACTCGGTCTTGCTAACGTTTAATTGTAGTTTGTACGTGTCCATCCAGGTTTGTACGTCAATTGTACTATTTCTATTCAAACAATAACATCTTGCTTTTGTTCCATATCGGCACATCCAGTTGACTCTCATCAGCTTACATATTCATCTGTATTCCACATCTGTGTGTTGTTCTAGACAATGGTAGAGAGTAGGCGATAAATAGTATCGGCCCCAGGACCAATCCCTGTGGCACCCAAAACGGGAAGCAGATCATTTCAGATAGAGCTTCCTCAACAGATCGAGATACGAGCGGAACCAAGTCAGAAGTTTGCCGCCGAACTACATCAGAACCACAGTTTTCCTACCGTCGATACCCATCAACATGTGTGTTTGTTTTAACTGTAGAAGTACTATCTCTGTTTGTCCATAATCTTGGACAGCGTGCGTATAGAGGTTGATAGAGGTCGATGGTTTTTCCGGTTTTCCAGGATACAGATTGTATTTCTATATGTCAACGACGTTCAGACTTGTGGGAAAAAGCCAACTACTGAATAAGATGTTGGAAATCTTTGTTAATATAGGACTTAAAAGAGTTTATGTATTTTCAGAAGTTTTGTCAGTATTGGGTCTAACTGGCATGAAACATTAGCAAGCTTAGCTACCACCTTTCGCATATTACTACCATTTCGCGCGATCCTTACTATAGTCCTAATGTTGGATATCCTATCATAATAGAACGCGCGAAAGATCTGTGCCAAATCCCGGTTCGAAGCACGAACGGGAGGGAAAACCGATCTACGATGAAGCACACTTTTCACTGTCTTTACAATTTCACGCTGATCTCCATGACACTGTATTATTACTTGTTCGTGTCTTGTGACATAATTTATACCCAGAATATGTCATATTTCCAATGATTTTGTTCTATTCATTTCACATCCAGTAAGACAAGGTTCAATCAGAAAGACAACACCACTCGCTTCATCAACGATGTAGCCGTTTATTGTACTGGTTATATTATACAGAGATTGGCAGTTCATCAGTTGACATCATCAGTTGTATTACAGTCACATCGCTCATGTTAGGTACTGTTTGACCAGATGTATACGAGGAAGAAGTGTAGAATTCACATGTCTGTAGAGGCGTCTTCTAGTACCGCCGCGGTCACCACGATGTATCCGGGCACAGACTGATATAGCAGCTTCCTATATGTTATTCAACGTAGTAGTCTTCAAGCGAACATCATTCACGCAAGATACCTTTCTCATAGCCGCTATTCAGCTCGCGAATAGGCCATCGATTCATGGCTACCTGCCAAATTACAGAAACCACAGAGCTAATTGAAATACTCATTAAAATCAGACAACAACCTAATGAATTGAAGCAATCCCTTTCACATAAATGTGACGAAATAACCAGATATTATTATTATTCTTCTGGCGCTATATAAACATGCATTATTATTATATATTATTATCATTATTATATTGAGTATATATTACATACATGGAAATATTCAGTCAGATAGTACCGAGAACACTTCCCAGCCACCCCAAACTCGGCTAAAGTTCGTGACAAACGTCAAAATATGCTGCCAGAGGGCGCTCACTATTGCTCAGTGATGGCATTCTCTAGCGTAACAATCACTACGTAGTCCACTTTGTTATTTGAAATAGTTAATATACGTGTCAGATATGTTCAGATATCAATGTGCACTATCGCTCAACACAATGTAGAATCACAATATTACTGGTGAGCTAAAATAACTCTTAATTAGTTTTCTAAAGATTCTTGAAGGATACAAACCATTGGCTGTAGAAGGACGCAACCTTATATATGCAGACTCTTGCTTCTCTATCTGTATATACACCCACTTATGCCTCCCACGTGAAGCAGTTACATGTTGTGACGTGAGAGATTCGATGTGACAAAATGTGATAAGTTACTATTCACGGTATTATCTCTGTCTTCTCGGAAAACGTTCTCTTCGGCGTGTTTTTAATCCGTCTTAGATTTGCTGTATCATTGCCAATATGATTATAATTTTATAAAAGAATAATGTTTAAAGCAACATATAACTTTTACTTTCTCAAATAGGGCTGATGTATCCGTTGTGTCTTTATATAGTACTACGTTTATCAGATGTATGGTAGTACATACAACTACTTCGTGTTGAATCAAATTATATTGACTGTGAACAGAATATTTGGGGGTCACCTGTTGTTAAGTTATATTGGTGATGCGTTATTAGTAAAATCTTCGCGCAGTTACAGTATGAGCTCTGTTGCCGAAAGCCGTTTATTCTAAACGTAAAGGATTATAGGTTCGAATCCGTAAAAAGGTTGAAACTTTCCAAATATCTAAATCTTGGATTGCAATATGGTATCTGACAGAACGAGTAAAAATCGTGCTCTCATATCACGGAATTTTGGTTAATAACATGAGATGTTAAAAACTCTCTAATGACGTCGTGAAACACTGACAGTTATCACCATTAGGGTATTTGAGCTCCATCTGTCCGTATTATTCCGGCCAGGTGAACTGTGGAGACAAGAAATATAAGCCAGTCTTGAAAAGGACCACATCAGAAACAAGTGTTTATTCAGTTGTATGTTTTCATAGTTAAACGATCGTATATCGTAAAAGTCCGAGCCAACTAATTTGACAACAATGAATAATAAGCAATGACACGTCTATGTAAAAGTTTAAATAAATAATTTAATCAATTACTTTGTTATATCATATGAAAATAAGTAAGCGTTGATTCGTGCATTTATCAATCAAGAATACTCTTTAGAAAAAAGCCATCTTGCTATCCATTTCATAATGACTTATGTTTATCCCAAAGAAGTCAATGCTAGAGGAAACAATTACGGCGTTATCCGTCTTGTAGAGGTGGGGCAATTATATTTAAAGGTGAACTATCCTTTGTTCTTATATAATACAATGTGTATAGATTATTTTAGAAGTTTGAGTGATTCAGTTGGCTTAGATTTGATTGGTTTTACAAAATGAAGTACATCCGTTCGACTGATGTAATAATACTCGTAGGTACTTATTCTACCTATATATTGGTACACACTGTATAGAAACATCGGGATCAATCTTTATAAGAGATCCAAGGAGGAATATTATTATAATCTTACCCACTTGTCCCTATATCGGAGACTTTCTGATTTAATGTTTTATCTTCATTTCGTAGATTCTATCATTTTGTTTACCAAACGAAACGGAAGTTGACTAAAAAGCAAAATGGCGTCTCGTTCAAAAGAAAACGATTTTATTGATTTATCAACGAATAAAGCTTCGTAAATAGGGTATTTTTGTTACTTCTAAATGTCATAATTGCACCATCTTATCAGCACGATCAATAAAGGTCAGTTATTTAGCCATCGCGTTACCTTTGCTGCACTGAAAGCAAACAAAAACCTGCTGTAGTCGCAGATGAACTGGACACGGTATCAAAACGTGAAGTCCGGAGAAGTCCATTTAAGACGCTGTAATTGTGTAACCGACATCTGAATAACATAGCGATACACTTCAAATAAGAAAACTGGTAACGTTTAGTAAATGGAACAGCCCATCTGCGCACATTCTAAATACCACTCAACAATACTAGGACATTACGACGTTGTAGGAGAATTAGCATTTTGAGTTTTGATGTATCGTTCCGGTGATTTAGGTGTAATTTAAAAATAATTCCCCATATACTTACACACTGCTCTCTCTCTCTCTCTCTCTCTCTCTCTCTATATATATATATATATATATATATGTCTGTGTGTGTCTGTCTGTCCCACTCTGTCTCTCTCTAAGTCTCTCTCTCTCTCTCTGTCTCTCCCTCTTTCTCTCTCTCCCTCTCTCTGTCTGTCTGTCTATCTGTCTGTCTCACACACACTCTCTGAATCTGTCTGTCTGTCTGTCTGTCTGTCTCCTCTCTCTCTCTCTCTCTCTCTCTCTCTCTCTCTGTGTGTGTGTGTGTCTGTCTGTTTCTCTGTCTGTGTGTGCTTGTTTGTCTCTCTCTCTCCCTCCTCCCCCTCTTTCACTATCTATCTATCTATCTATCTATCTATCTATATATCTATCTATCTATCTATCTATCTATCTAATCCCCTTCCTCTCTCTCTCTATATATATAAATACATACATATGCGTGTATCCGAGGAAGGGACAGTGTCACACACACTAAAGTACGATATATGATAACCGAAATCGAGGGGAATGTATGGGTGATATTGGTGCCATCTGTTTACAATTAATTGACTACCTTATTATACTATAAACTGTTATATTCAATCTTCCACCCCTTTCCATTTTCACTGCTAAAATGCACACTGTCTAAAAGATCTTCCATTTTACTTGTTTTGTAAGTGTGTGGCATGATGCCTGGTGAGTGTTAAATAATAATGCTGGAAAAAAGAATATCAATATTTGATAGACGTTGACAAGTGACAAATATTCAATTTTAGTCATGTCATCAAACATAGCTCTGGGTTCCATTTATTGACACTATCCTTGGCTGACTGCCAGTTTTCATTTAGCACAAAACTAACTAAAGGTTGATTTCAGACCATTGATCCATATCTTGATTTCCAGATTAGCTCTTTTTGTATTAACCGAATCCAGAATACTGACATGTCTATATCCTTGATCCTGACGAGGTCAGATAGACGGACCAACATATATGGTACTTAGTACTTTGTGTTCGTCCTTCATATTAATCATTAATAATTATCTTAATGATGCGAATCTTGGTACAGTTAAAGCTCAGGTTAATTTCCTTTGATTTAATGGAACAGATTGGGATACATCGTATGATAATATTTGATTAATATTTGCCATGAAAGGCACATACACACACAGAGACACATGCACTTGATAAAGGTTTCCTATAAACGAAACTAGTCGTGCTATTTTGGGCTGAGTGAAAATACTATTATTTCTGCTATTATCGGATGTATTAGAATTGTTATCCTAATATATATTATATGTACTCATATATATGCATTATTTCCAGTTATAGCTGCGTTATATATGTACTAATATATATAATTCGTTTTCTATTTAGGTAGTAGTCGTTTGATCATAATTCTGTAATAATTATAAACATCACAAAAACCTGAGCTCACGCCTTTATTATATGTAACATAAAACACACATACATAGACATATATACACACACACATACACACACACACACACACATAAATACACATACACACACATACACACACATACACACATAGATACAGACACACACATACACATACATACACACATACACACACACACACACACAAACACACACACACACACACACACACACACACACATATATATATATATATATATATATATATACGCACGCACGCACGCACGTACGCACGCACGCACACAATTACAGATATAATATTAACAATAATGGCATTAACAATTAAATAAAGTTATTCCCCCGAGAACTGCTAGTCTAAAATTCTATAATTAACAATAATTTATTTGCTTAACTTAATCAACTGGAATCCTAAGTTTGTATGAATACCAATATAAACGATTGGTATCTTCAGTTTTGGTACACCGACAATAAGAACAGATACTTTAATATATGAAGACACTTTTTAAATTTGGAATATCTTTCGTTATGTTAAATACATTTAGAAGGAAAAAAGCCACCACTGATTTCGGATAGTTGCATACAATTATACCATCTTGTAATACGTAACATTCGTTGGATAATACCATGTGCTAAATAGCAGCAGCATTAAACAAAGATCGTAATAATTGGGTTTACAGGCAACTGCCTCAATGAGATAACTAAATTCCGTATCGTTTCACTTCATTACCGTTGTTGATGGTCATGTATGTGTATAAAATTCAATCTCTAATGTATGTCTATAATGCTAAATCTCTAATGTATGTATATAGAGTTCAATCTCTACTGTATGTGTATACAGTTTAATCTGTATTGCATGTGTATACAGTTCAATCTCTACTGGGATAATTCAGCTCATAAGATGTGGATGTATTCAAATTTCAGTATTATCAGGTTTCTTTAGCTACATTCATATACTGAAATAATGAGGTCACGTGCTAATGTCTATGAGAGAAGATGCCATGTTTTCATAAGTTTCTAATGGCCATAATAATTTTTTTTATTAATTTGATCATAATCTGTCGTGTTGTTGTATCTCGTCTCAAATAGCGTATGGTGTGCTAACCATTAAATGTACAATCTTAATCTGGAACGGATTTCTGTCTTCTCAATGACAGAAAACTCTTAACAACAACGACAAGGACAGCAACAACAACACGAACAACAACACGAACAACAAAAAGAACAATAACAATAATTATATTAATGCCCAAAATGGCGGTTGTATTTGGCTTAAATGAGGCAGACGTTTAGAGCCTGTAATTTAATGTTTCACAACGAGGATGAATTTTAGAACTTGGAAATTTCAAAATATGGCTATCGAAGGAACATTACTCAAGTTTATTTTGTTCGTTAGTGGAATAGTACTATATAGTATTAAAATATATTTCACAGAAACTGCTATGGTACACACCAGTTTGGGTAATTTGTAGGGTTCATTGTTTATTGAATGCACCTTTAAGAGATGGTAAGTCATTATAACATATTATCAAGAACTTAATGAGGACTTATCATCTGTCTCGCACAGAATTCTTAACTCGTAATAACACTACGTTTTGAGTACGTGGCAGCGATGTAATTCAATTATTCTCTACATATTTTGATACAACAATACCTATTTGATACCAAGACGCCTTTATAACTCGATTTAATGCACTTTGGCGTTGTCGGCAGACCTCTGCTTACGGCTAAATATCGAACCGTTATTTGAGGTAGAGTGTTAAATAGGTCGATATTAATTCTGTTATTTTCTACCGGAAGTTACGATGACAGCATTTTTCTTTTTCCAAAATACGGTTCACCCTTCGATATTTGATGGCTAAAAGGTTAGTAACTTTGACATAAATCGTTAATGTAGACTAAATAACTACGTAACTAAAAACATGATAAATAAAAGTACAACTAAGTGTGGTGTCTCGCAGCATCAATATCTTAAATAGTGTATGAACCATAGCCAAACAATATGAATTTAGATAGAAAATGAAACAGGAAACTTGAAAAGAATATTTCTATTAAATTTTAGACTAGATAAAAAATAAAAACCCAACAACAACAATAACAGATGTAGAGAGATAGAGTGAGTGAGTTGTTTACGGATCAAATCATTGCCATATGACCAAGAGACAGCTGCTTACTGAAACATCCCACAGACATAGGAGTCATGAGTCGATTATAGCGCATGGTTCCAATTACTGCTCTATCGAGCGCCTAATGTAGAGAGGTAGTGAAAATGTGAACTATTAAAGAAAGTCTTTATAAGAGCGAGGGATTGTAAATATATTTTTGAAGTAAAAAAAGGAAAGCGGATATTATTTCTGAGTTCAATGCATAATTGTTTTGGACATGCTTGGCTGTAAAACAACAGCTCAATGTATAACTATTTTAGATATACTTGGCTGTAAAACAACTGTTCAGTGTGTTTGTTGCTGATAACAATCCAATGATCTGTGAGTTGCTGATAACATGTTAATGACGTGTGTGTGAAGTTGTTTATTAGCTGTTCGATGTTTGTGAAGTTGTTTATTAGCTGTTCGATGGTTATGAAGTGGTTTATTAGCTGTTCGTAGGATGATGGATGGTTTTATCACAACTTATGCCAGAAAGGTTATGTTACTTCTATACAAGGTAAGATGGAGTTACCATGCCTAAGCTGTTACTTGTATTTCTGATCACGAACGTGGCCTTTATTAATAGAAAGTATACATACTGAAATAAATGTATTTAGCAGGGCGAAAGTTTATACTTTAAGTAAACTGGCATATTACTGATTGTCTTTTGCGGAAATTGATAATAGGATTAATAGAGTTGTCATAAGCACTCCAGGTGTTTGAATAGAATAATACAAAATAGTTGATTAAAAAGAGAAACACGAAAAGTAACCTGTGTTGTTCCTTGAAGGGAATAGTTATTATAAATGTTTCTCAATATGGTATCGGGCAGTCTCTTAAAGTATATATTCCTCAATGGATGTTTTATGTCTATCTTATATATATATATATATATATATATATATATATATATATATATATATATATATATATATATATATATATACATACAATAAAAGGATGTGAAATAAATTAACAACAAAGGATTTAAAATACACCGAAAAACATTTTAAGGCATTATATCCGGTTTACGTCAAAACCCGAGTTACGTCACGCCTTTTCAAATCAATCAACAAAGTACCGTATTTCACGAATCTTCTAATGTAGGTATAAAAGTTAAAAGGAAATTGGATGATTGCCGAATTAATAGTAATTAGAATTGGTATGAAAATGTTATCTATTTCTCGGTAAAATATAAATATATTACCAAATTAGACATTGAATTCACATCCGAGGATGGGGCATTTGCTACAACAAATTGGCACTCCCGCAATCAGGAATTAGTACGTGTTCGGTGAAAGTTACTTAAAGATATTATTACTTAATATCATCAACATAAACGATAAATAATCTTAAAAGGCAATCATGTTGTTGACAAATGTTCTTTATTGTTAGATGCCTAATGGTTGAAATAAGTAAACTGTTAAAAACCATTATATTTGACCCTATAAGCTAACCATACTTAGCTTCTTTTCTTTGCATCTATAATAAGGGCTGCTCAATCTTAACCGTTTCTATGACGGCCAAGTAGTTATTAATATTGATACAAAGGCGTTAATTTCCCTTTACTCATTAATGCAATACCATGAATAACGTATTATAAAGTAACACATATGTTTGCATTGGACGATAGTTAGAGATACGGTCTCTGGTTTTTGATGGAAATACGAGTACTCACATTCCTTGTTTGAAGGATAAAGGAAAAGAACAACTTGGGATTGCAAGTGTGATGAACGTATGTTTCGGTTTAATAACACGGGGGTATTACTTGTGGGTACCATCGAAAATTGTATTATATAAATATATTTGAGAAAACAAATGAACCTTCTTTACGATCTTCTAAATCTTTTTTTAATAAATTCTATTTGACAATATTGTCATGAGCTTGGAATAATAAAAATGTTTGTTTGTTTTTGTTTTTCAGATTACGGGA
Source organism: Paralvinella palmiformis (assembly GCA_025642065.1). NCBI lineage: Eukaryota > Metazoa > Annelida > Polychaeta > Terebellida > Alvinellidae > Paralvinella > Paralvinella palmiformis. Next base: position 14,597 of record JAODUP010001412.1, on the reverse strand, counting down.
ATGAATATTTTAATGCCATATTTATCAGATGCAGTTATAGCTTAGAAGAACAAAACAAAAACCACAACAAAGCCAAGAGGTTTATATGTTTATAAGTATTTATATTCCGTTCTGCAAAACTAAAGTTATTTAGTGTCCTGAATATCAACTTATTCTATTAATCGCAAACACTTATAACCTGATGATTGTTTAAAGGACGAAGTTGGCAAATGTTTGAGGTTGATAAATCGACTCATTCTGAAAGTAGTATTATATTATTCACGACTCTGTTTTTTTAAACATTCGTCTGTTGTGTCTTTTTTCCTATTATATTCAATATCGATATGAAGTTTCTATTAGGGATATAACGATGACTTGGTTGCCATGACATTCTCTCGTGGATTTTAAATGAGTTTGGATGGCATGCTATATGGAAGGTTTGATATTTTGTTTGGTTAGGTTAAGGAGGAACAATTTCGTTTCTATTAATCATTATATATAAAATATTATGCACTGCTGTAAATATTGCTTCATTTTGCAGTAACACACCATTCTTTCATTTGAAATACTGAACTAAGTGAAAATTTTGATTATGACAACTAACCCCTTTTCTTTTATATATGAAGGATTCAACTGCCGCTCCTAAACAAAATTCTTATTTTTAAATACATATTAGCGCAGTATATTATAACATCATGAGCTATGTTTAAATTAAAATTAAAGAATGTTATGTTGAGTTATTAAGCTAAAATATCGTTTTGATATATTTTAGATACCTAAATACCTTTGTGCCTTTAGATGAGTATTTTATCTGTGAGGTTATATATTTATTACTTATTTCCATTAATGCATGAAATGACGTTAATAGAATGTTATAGTGGACATATGTATCTAATGCTATTGTATGCGTTTTCACGCTATATGAATTTCTGATTGATTTAGACCAGTTTTATGTTATTTTTATATAATAAACCTATTTTATGGTCATAAATACGATATTTTCATATTTCACAGTCCTCATTGGTTATAACATAATTTGGTAGTATGATGTAACCGACAACTTTAATATACTTACATTAGTTTAAATCGTCCAAAGTTTACTTATTTGTTTCAATAAATGAAACGCCTGATCCTAATTATGGACAGAGACGAGAGTTTAACGAAATCAATTAAAAATTACAGGAAGTCCAAAGTCTCTAATTATTGCTAGGAGCTTTATCGTTAAAGTAATTAATACTTTTTAATGAAGGTTCATTGCAATCTTCCAGAGAGATTGTTCCCTTTGAGAAAAAGTTGTTTATTGGAGAAGCGAATTTCGAATTCCGAATGGAACTCACTAATGAACACCGAAAATGTATCAACATATGCAAATGTATGATAATAAATGCAATTAAGCAAACGATGTTAACGAGAGATATCGCCACGTTTTACCCAGAAACATTTTTAGTCTGAACGAGTGCCATAATGTCGTATCAGCTTACAGAACACTACTTATTGATACCAATGGTACAATGTTTTTGTCGTTTGTTTTTGAGATTCTTTGTAATAGAAATAAAAGAAAGAATATTTTTCACATCAGATGTTTACATTGGAACACAAACACACGCGCGCGCGCACACGCGTGCGCGCACGCATGCACGCACGCACGCACGCACACGCACATAAGCACACCCCACACAATGTACTTATAGAAGTTATATATCAGTAAAATAACTAATACATTTTGTTGAAGTTTCACTGAAATCTTTCACTGAAACTGTTGTCTACCAGAAATATACGTCTTTGTGTAAACAAATTGCTGACATAGATACCAATAAATGTTTAAATAAATGTAAATTTATGAAAAGATATACAGTTTTATGAACGATGTCGTTTGTGGCTAAAATGATATTTTGGGGAGCAACTAATATATTATAGATGAGTCGTGCAAGCATAGTATCAAATACTGAATACTATTTATAACAAATGAGTAATATATGGCAACGATGTTGATACTAGTTGTCACACCATTTCGTATCAATTCTAAACCAACACCACAGCACTTTGATAGATTGTTTAAAGTTATAATTATTAATTCGTTGATATATTGTCGATTCTTTAAATAAACGTTCCTTGTCTGTTATACTTCCCTACCTATAGATATCGACCTATGCATCCCAACCTCTACATCCCGACCTATGCATCCCGTTTATGTTTTCAATGTCTGTTAATGACTATTTTACTTTATTTGGTTATTATAAGGATGCAATAAATATGTTTTTTACAAAATAAATTTCAAATCTTCTCTATTGTTATTTTGTTCTTTGTTTATTATCTAAGATGTATATCCGTATAGGTCAATCTCCTTAATCAATTGTTAAGATGTTTATCACATTACTGATCAAATGGCCCGAACTATTTTTAATTTGAAAGTAATTTAAGCAAAATGTGGATAAAACTTGATTTTTATGTTCGTTATGAAATGCTTTTGGGTAGTAGACTGCGTAGTATTACCGGTGGAAAGCTTGTATGTAATCATTATAAGATCAAAGCACGCACAGGTAAACCAGCCAGTCTCTGGCTGGTTTTCATTCGTATTGTCAAAGTATTACATAAACAATTATTAACTGAGTTAAATATATGTCCAAAAACGTTAATATATTCTTTTATTAGGAGACATGAACTTTTTGTGATGAGTTTTTTGTACCACCTTATTACAGGAAGCAGTACAGGTAAAGCCATGTCTACGATAGATGCATTTGAATGTCTTACAAAGTTTAAGTTTAAATATTAGCTCAGGAGTTTTTCAAACGTTTCCTATGCATTATAGCTGCATTGTTCGTCAATGAGTTTATATCAGCCTCTTTACGAAGATAGGAATATTTATTGAATAATAATGTGATACATGTTGTCAATCGATCAAGATAATCCAGTAGCACTAGTTCTTCTGGATCTATCTGCAGCATTTGATCCAAGTAAACATGATAATCCTTTCTTTCGATCGAAAGATACGTTTGGTTTGTCAGGAGAAGTGTTTGAATTATTTTAGGTTTTATTTGGAACAATATTTCCAGAGAGCATTTTGTTTGAGGTGTTTTATTTGTCATTTGGTGTAATACGGGGTTGGGCTGTCAGTCATTGGCGTTTGTTGTGTACTTAGAACCATTTCACAGCTGTATGTAATTATATATCACTGACAGACAGCTGTATTTACAACTCGATCCGGACGCTCAAATCAAATATAAAAAATAGAAGCAAGTTTGATATGGATAGCTATTTAATATGCTCTGAAGTTATGCCGATTAAAATACTAGATTTGTTAGCTGTTACGTTCGTTGAGGAAATGTATGTTTGTTACCTTACCGTCTATTAGATGTGTTAAATATGTGTAGGTCAGGACCGCCTTTTGGATGTTCGGTGTGGCCGAAGTATCATTGAGCGAAATGTTCAAAGTAAATTCAACAGAATGTAATCACCATTACTGTCTAAATAAAAAAACCTTGTAATGCATTTGATTCTGTGAACATTAAATTGAAAGAACTACATCTGATAGAAACCTACCTACAGGATATATGTCAACATATTCATATACATATGCTTATCCTTTATTATATATCTTTACGTCTACACGATATATAAGCAGCCAATTGCAGGTGTTTACTAATTACCACTGGAGCTCATTATAACACATTACTGAGATGAGGAGATAAATCGCCCTAAAGTATAATTAATATGACTATCATGTCAATAAAAACTACCTGTTCGGATTTCAGAAGATTTCCTTTTTAACTCGGTGTAACATTATGACGCCTAAAGAAGGTCGACTCTGATGAACAATATAATTAAGTAGATAACATATACAATATCATTATAATTGGTGATAGGTAGCTAAATCTAATGGTGATGCAGTGATATTTAAAGAGTTTGGGAATCAATTTAGCCATCACAGAAAAACAAGATTAGAAATTGGTTAATTTTCATCACCATGGTTTCAACATTGGATGACGATACTAAAATTAGAGATAGTAGAGTGCCATCCCACAGTATTGGATACTCCTGTGGTAGTAAACGTCGCCCCCAATATTCTAAGTCGTGGGATCGAATACCAGCGTTACTGGTATAAATGGGATATTTCTTTGTCAATAAGAGGCTTCGGCTTCATCGTCTGATTTTGGAAGAATCTATCTCCATGACAATATGTTGAAGATTTAACCAGAAATAGGAAAAGTTAGAGATGACAATTACCCAGATATACATTACCCATCACATAGAAATAGGCAAGGCTAGAGATGACACACTCATATATATATATATATATATATATATATATATATATATATATATATATATATATATATATATTACACATCACGTAGAAATAGGCAAGGCTAAATATGACGATCACTAAGATATACAGTACACATCACATAGAAATCAGTTAGAAGACTAGAAGACTCGGGCTGTTATATAATGTTTTCAGAAACAATATATAGGGTAGCAACAGAACATAAATAATTGTCCAAGACCGTCATTACTGAATAGTAAACAAATATGGCTAATAATATTTACTCTTTAGCTGTAAGGTTAATTATCTAGTCGTTATGTACATAATTATATCTACGCCATTAACATAAGTTAATTTATCCTGAAATCATTTAGCAAATTTTATAGATGAGGAACTCTTGTTAAACGAAAGCGAGACTATAATCTCTGTCCTTCCGTGACTCTGATGAATGGTTCGGTTTAGTGCTAAACGATATTATTGGTACCGAGCTTATGTATTTTGTATAGAAAACACGATGAGTACAGAACAATTCTTTGTAGGTGATGTCTACTAAAATAGTAATATTTAAAATGTATTTCCGGAATTTGTATCACTGGTGCTCATGGTCAGATCGATAAATTTGACTTATTAAACAGCCGTGTGCCATTTGCTGTGTCTACATTTAGTAAAAAAACAAAAAAACAAACATTCAGTTATAAGCTCACTTTATAGATCTATCTCGTTTCAGTAACGTGTATGAACAATCACATAGCTGTCGGCTGTAAACATTTGATGACGGGCACTTTATAAATGGCTCAGATGCACCTCAAGGCTTCACCACAAAGTGATCACGTAAACCAGTGATTGGATATCTACTCACAGGATTATAACACATACTCTTAGGACTGTGAACTGTTTTATGACCAGAGTATATGAATCATGCACCGAAACCTATATTACCATTTACACACCTTATCACGGGGATAACGTATTGAAGCTCTTATTTATTATGCTAGCCACGAAATTGGTTTTATTCTCGCAGCAGCATCATATTATATATATATATATATATATATATATATATATATATATATATATATATATATATATATATATATATATATATATGAAATAAATCCCATTTTTAAATTTTATTGTTAATTGAGCATACACATATTTTTCTGACATTCACTTTGATAGAGTCAGGATCTAGCTTTAGCTCCACCAGAAGAAAGGTTTTACATCAAATATATAAGAGATATATCATTTTGCCGACTTTGATGCGTTGTTTCATCTTAGTCAAGACTTAGGTATCAGGTTCACTTGAACTGTGGAAGGGCTTTCTTGTGCTCACAGATTTGCAGTTTATAGCTAGATTTAAATACACTGGCGCTTTTATGTTACGAAAGTATTTGTAAAAACTAATTTTAGTTTCCTGACTCTATATATATATATATATATATATATATATATATATATATATATAGTACACAGTACAATAGAACTCTACCTAAGCGAAGTATAAAGTGTTTATATATGATAGATACACTGCTGTAAAAATGTGTAAACCGACAAGCGTATAACATTTGTTGTTACGTTAGCAAAGAATTAGGAGATTTTTTCCGAATCCCCTAAAGAACATCCAGAATCAAGCAGAAATATATTTAAATTTACTTAATTATATGTATATTATTATAATATAATACATACGCCATTGTCTGTCTATATCGATAATTTATGTACTGATATAATCTATTTTATGTTTATTTATTTTGTCCTTTACCTTTATTTCGGTATCTATTTATCTGTTAGTGAATTAATATAAATGTGATTTTATCTATATTGCTCATCCTCTTGTTTTAAGTATCCTGATTGATGGAACTTAGAAAAGCTTTTAAATTAGCTCTGAGCTAAAAGCTGCACTTTATTATGCGAAATTTGCTAGTCAGTGTTTTTAATAATAATAATAGTAATTAAAAAAATAATCGTATTATAATAACACAGAAAACATTGGGTGCATGTACATAAATACATGCTTATCATTACAGAAAAACAAGAACAACACAATGATAATTATAGTAGTAACACCAAATATTAATACATATTACTCATGTATGTTATGTCATTACAGCCTTAGTCATATCTGTATTTACATAAAGAAATTTTAGTTATCACTCTATAGCCATTTAATCATGAAGAAAAACACTATTAATCATTTAGCATAATGTGTCTGACGTAGACCAAGCGATATTATTAAGTGCATAGCTGAGTAATAATTTCGTCAATTTCAGACAAATGTAATACAAATTGATCTGTGGAAACTCTAAGACAATGCTTTATGTAGAGTAATTCCTTTATAACAATAGTAATACTTTGAGTTTCTTCAGCCACCAGCATCCACCAACATTTCTATATACAGGTGTAGGTGCAGATATTGGATCTAGTCATACAAATTAATTAACAAACTATTGAAATATTGTTTGATACATTTGATCTACTCCCTAACAAAGTCAGTCTGAAACATAAATTAGAAATTAAATTTGGCGACTGATGTGCTGATTGTATACATTGCATGAATCGCATGTGTAGTTGCACCTTGATATCATGGTTATCCGCTATGTAGTGCAATTATTTATAGTGAGTAATAGGCAGAACGCCCAATATTCTATGCACAAATATGCGCCAATCAACATAAAAGGTTTCCATTACTTTACTTTGAAAATCCTATAATTGGCTACCATACAGAGACATGCAGTAAGACTTGAATAGTTTGTATCTTATATGTTAATGAGTATGCATTAAATGAGATAAAACCATGTTAACTTTGACATAAAAATCGTTCACTGTCTCAGTAATTATATTTGAGTTACATTTGGGACTCGATATATTATCTAGGTATTTCTCATTGAGACTTTGTACAATGTGGCCATCCATAATATCAATATTTAGGTGCTAATTAATATGTTTGTTACTGCTGCATCTACATACAAATAATTTGCTCTTATGTGAGTTAAACATTACATCATATTCTTTAGCAAATGTTTCACATATACACAATAGTTTCTTAACAGAGAATGAAGTAGGTGCTAACAAAATTACATCATCTGTATACCCGAAGGATCCGCAATACATATTACCAACATACCAACCAACACCACATGAAGATAATTTTCTCAAAGGTTCGTCCATGTATATAATAAATAAGATTGGTGATAACACACCACCTTGTTTTACACCATTAGTAACAGGTACGTGGTTCGAAATAAAATTACCTCATTTTACTCTGATATACTGAGAAGTGTATATATTAGCTAGAAATCTAGCAACAGTCGGACATAGATGACGTGTTATGAATAATTTAAGATAATTGACACGATCAAATGCTCGATTAGCATCAAGTGGAATAGTCTATACATTTGTACTATTGTTCAAATTTCCAACACTCGGTTGGGTGAATCTTTCACGGATGCAACTATTGGAAATAGCAGCTAATCTACTAGTTATTAAACAAAGAAAATGGCGGGGTATCGGATGTGACATCACGTCAGATGCTGATCCTTCGATGGGGTTGACCTTTAATAATCATTTTCTTTCCTAGCCACATTAATATCAAATACGTCAGGTAATGGATCAGACATATCAAAAACAAAACATGACAGACATTTATTTGGTAGAATATCATAAGGAGATGGTAAAAACAAGATGATGCAATTATTATGTATTTGACATATTTATGGTAGCCTTCTGGATCAATAAATGCACATGGAGCTGATCCGGAGCCTATTGTTTATTAATGATAATTTGACATTGGTTTCTTTATGGGAGTACTCATTACTGATAAGGAATAATACAATTGAAGTGTAAACATATTTGATTGCTGGTAATATGTAAATTAAGATGATGATGATGAAGAGATTGATGTTTTACAGCCACTTTTGTGCACAAGGTAGGCTAAATGGGCCGACCGACGAAGTGAAAGACGAAACAACCTTCAGATATGCCCAGGTCGGGATTCGAACACGGGTAGTAGTGATCTGTGGTCCAGCACGCTACCGCTAGACCACGGAGGCGCCCCTGTAAATTAAGAGGATTGATATAACTAGGTTACAGTAATATACCAGTTTGACGTTCTATAATCGTCTTGATTGAAGTTAAAGATTTTTAAGCTTTATATAATAATAATAATAATACGTGATATTTATATAGCGCCCTATTCAGCTTAAAGCTGCTCTAAGGCGCTTTACAATATTATTTACAATATTATTATCGCTGACTCAGACCTGTTTCCACCCAGCCCACATCTTAACTCCCAAGGGAGCATACAATACATGCTGCCATTATAGACGTAAAGCGTTACTCAAACACATAGCCATCGCGTCCTGTCAGGTACTCATTTTTGTTTATGGATGAGTGAATCAGTCGCGACAGTACGGCATTGCAGCTCGCGGAGCCTCGAACCCGTGACCCTTCGGCTACGAGTCATACGCTCTAACTAACTGCGCTGTAACTGCTCGACAATATGCGACACGATTAATACACACAAGATTTGAGCTGTCAATTAAGTCACATAACAACAGGTAACCCCGGGGAAATCATGCATCTACATTGGTTGTTCTGAAATAGAATAGCTTCTACGTTGACTAGAATCACCTGTTAGTTACTGGGTTGCTAAGAATATAATAAGGAAATAAATAGAACGGTTCAGTGTTGCTATGACTGGTATCACTCAGCGAAATGGGAAGATAATGATGATAGAGTTAGTTTATTTTGTATTCAGTGACTGATCTGTCAATGATACTGGAACAATCTAGATAGGAACGAAAACAAACTTGTAATATGGCTCATCGTCAAATGTATTGATCTAAATATCGGACGACTATTATAAATAGTAGAACTAGACTTGTACTCGAAAATGAAAACTGTCGCCAATCGAGCCATACGAAGTGATACTGAACAACTCAATGTTTCATATATTAATTATAATTTTTGTTACTATAAATGGGTAACATTAGCAACAACAAAAACATTGAATTGACATCAAGGTAGTGTTGTTTTATATTCGTATGGTGATTGGCCGGAGTTTGCTCTTATCAGTGTGCAGTCGTTACGGCTTATATTTATTTCGTACCTTGTAGTAGTTTGCTAATTAAAGGTAATAGAAGTAACTTGTAGTGCTGTTGACTGTCAGACAATATAATTAATTGATTACTTAAAACGTTCTATTACAGTGTAATTTTTTCAATATGATCGAAGCTGTTAACTACGATGCCGTCTATCCTTTGTTGAGTTGCTGAAATCAAACCAAAGGCTCCGTTGTCGTTAGGGAAAAAAAACCAGCCAAATGTTGTATCACAATCCGGATTCAGCGTTATTAGACTTTGAAACAATTTATTTTAAATAATGAATCAATCGACACAGACATTTAGTTTAACAATTAGCAAACATTAAAAACAATTGTAGCAGTTCACAATTTGAACACACAGAAAGTAGACTTTGATTTAGGTAGTTTATGCAATGTTCTTTTCTTACCATCTCGTCTCCGGTGGGACATAAGGCTACAACAACAATATAAATGTCATAGTAGTTTCAGTAACGGGCTCATTTTTTACGGGGTGGCGTTGTTAGCCCGGCACTCAACTCATACCTGGAGGACCAGGTATGGGTTTACATCTGGAGGACCAGGTATTGGGCTACATCTGGAGGACCAGGTATAGTGTTTCATCTGGTCTCGCCACTGAGACCTGTCCGATTTGGCTAAACCTGCCAGGGACTTAAAGCACCACCGGTATAGCCTCCAGAGTCGTTAATACACACAAGCCCCCCCCCCCCCATTAATAAGGTACCAGCACACAGGGAGTAATACAATGTATATAGTATTAAATGTCTAGTGATGATTTAGACCAGTCAGTCGATATTAATAATAGACAAGATTCAGTTTTCTTATATGAGTTTAGAACAATATCGGACCGAAAAAGTCATTTATATCAAATAACTTGATTAATATTTTTAATATAAGTTTCCATTACTAAGTATCATGCGCCATAAGAAGAAAAAACTCAAATTATTTAATTTATGATTTCGTATTTTATGTCCATATTTCACATCTAAAATCATTTAGCGCAAGAGCTGTTAAGACCGTATTTGTATGTTCCATAAGTTTATACCGCTGCTCTTATCATGAAACAACGAATGAGGTGTTACTATTTAAAAACTATATAAACAGGTACAAATGTATCAATCTTAACTGGAGAGGAGAACGACTGATTTGGTATTATCTCACATCAGTATGGGGAAGACAAACTAACTTAGAGATATAATACCAGGTTATTATTCTAATGTCCTATTATATGAAAGTCAAACAGACGTTAATACTGAATAAGTGAATTTATCATTACTAATTCTGTGTTTCTATGTTATTTTGTTTGCTATTTTCGAGGTATTTAAATTTAATAAATGTTTTGAATTTTATCCAATAGTAATTACTTTGTTTTACGCAAGTATCAAAATTATAATTAATAGTTATCAATTATTGGTGAGGAAGTTATACATGTTTCCTGAAGCCACACTATATTTGGAATATAATTATTTTTGTATTTTTTGAATCATATTACTTGTTATAACCAACTTTCCTAGAGACTCTTGCGAAGATATTACGAATAGGTTGGTTTTAAATTTAATATATTTTATAATGGTAATTATTAAATAATTATTAACAAAATTAGTTTGATTATATTTGTACCAAGGTTACATATTTATATGATTATTTATGCTAATAAAGTTGGCTATAAATCCAATCAGATTACTCTTGTTATGGTAATTTTGTCATCCATTCAAGTTATTCTGATGATCTAGTAACTTGAGTACGACCAACCAAATGTATTAACTAATTATTAAATGTATATAATAAATTTATTAAAGATAATCACATAATTCACTGTTTTGTCGAATTAAACTCATGTTTTTTGATAGCAGAACAGCACCGGTAATATATATTTTATACAATAGTCAGTACTTCAAATTATTTCGCAAGAAGAAGATGATATTTATGAGAAAATCTTGTTCTGTTTTTTCATTATTATTATCCCTGACCCAGATCTGCCTCAATCGAATACACAGCTCAACTACCTAGGGAGCGTATTACGCATACTACACATAACCACCACACCCTGTCTTGTTCTTGAACCCGCGACCCTTCGGTTACGAGTCTTTTGCTCTACCTATCTGCAGTATCACAGCTAGAGAGGTTTGTTAGAGAAAAATGGTTATCATTTATAATTTAACATTTTCTAAGTAAATCAAGTAAACTGTTCTTTTTTGTAATATGATTTTTGTGGGAGTATATCTTCTTGAGTACGGGATAAGTATAGAGGAAGTTTGTTTTTCTATCAATTTAACATTCAATTCCAATTCTCTTTCGTTAGATGGTTGAAAAAATGTTTTACATTTCTCGTTTTAATTTTCCAGACAAATTTGGAATTAATATGTGTTGACAAGTACTGGATTTATGCTAGTTTAACCTTATGCTATATTATTATAAGTAGAAGGGAAATCCTGTTTTCATACTAAAGCCACAACACAGTAATAAACAGAATGTTTCTAAAGAGTGTTTTACAGTTGTAAAATATTATCAACAAGCTTAAAAGCGCGCGGACTTTAAACCCTGCCCCAGTGGAGATTTACTTGGGCTACTCATGACTAAGAGTTTAGAATAATAAACAAACGAATTTTAATAAGTATCACTATAGTCCCAATCATAGTCCCAACTAATTCCATATTCACCGACTTGTTTGCGATCAAACAAACAAACAAACAAACAAACAAACAAACAAACAAACAAACAAACCAACACACACACATTGGTTTATAACTACAATATCCAACACAATGTAGTTACTTACTAGCATGTTTCAATGTTTCAAAATAACAGGATTCACGATGAATAACATTATGTGAAGATCAGATTTACGTGAATATTGTATGATATTTTGACCTCAGATGATCATCATATTAATGTGTTTAGTTATAATAAGAAAATAAAACAGCATGCTGAAGCAGAACAGAAACATTTCTAATATGAAAATCAAATATTCCGGTCTAATTTTAAGAAAATTTTATCATACTATAGTCATATACAACAGTATTTACACAGCGTACGTCACAATAATTATTGGCATAAATACCCAGTCAACAATACATCAAATATCTAAAGTCTAATACAGACATTACTATCCCCGCATACAATATCCAGAGTATTAACAAATTAAAAGGACAATTATATCGGCTGACCTTACCCAATGTTCGGAGGTTAGCTGTAGTCAAGTATTAAAGACGTCGATATTAAAACTGTTATATGGTCCCTGAAGCTGACAAGACAATAATTGTTTCTGGTAAATATAAAGTCTGGCCTTTTATATCATTGTTGGGTTATTGGTTATTGTTTGTGACTTTAAATCAATAGTGTACTCTCAGTAATGTAAAAGGGGAGTTTCAGCGGCATATCTGGTAGTGCAATTGGTCACAAGTCTCTACTACCTGGATTCAAACCCCTGCTTATTTATGTTTGGTGGGTGTTTCATCATCCACTTAGCCTCATTACCTTTGGTTATAGTGAGAGCACAAGTGACTGAAAGAACGACATTTAACGTTTTGGGAATTATAAGAATTGTTTATGAATGTTTGTGAGTTACTTTGGGTGACGATGACTATCAATGTTTTACGGCCACTTTTGTGCACTTGGTAGGCTAAAAGGACCGAGCGACCTCCAAAGGTAATGAAGCAAAGTCAAAGATTAAACACTATTAAATAGCTAACAAATCATATGCTAAAACAATCTTACCTACAAACAACACAATAAAACACAATAAATATCCACCCATTATTCAGGACTGTGTTATAGTAAGTCCTTCAGGTCAACCGTCGAGTAAAGGATCAAGACGAATGAGAAAACCTTTGTATCATAGAGAGACAATACCGAAGATAAGATTTTATCTTCTTAAGCAATCTAGACATATTTCAAACCTGTAACACATATATAATTGAGAACAAAATGCCATATTTGTGATGTATTTTTAGTGTTTATAATTATAGTAGGTAACTCATACATCACGACTTAACGCATACATCACGACGTAACACATACACCACGACGTAACACATACATCACGAGTGTGTTGGAAAGTTTTACTGGAAATTAATCAAATAAATAAGTTTGCTACATTTTTCACAGGATTATGGCACAGTATCTTAGGACGATGTACAGTTTTATGACAACAGTTTGTGTATTATTCAGTTAAACCTATGCTCGTTACTACATCCAGTAGTACTGGAATATTCTAAGGTTGTTACGTATTCTCCCGATGACCAACAACAAATAGAACGCTAGCATTTGAAGCCATTGTTACGATTTCATCACCTGTTATACCAACCGTGGATAAGTTTGGTCTACTGTAGATAAGCTAGCGATGTTGTTCTAAAATGGCCTATCGTGGCTTGATGTAGAGTTTGAAATCGATTGATGGACGTATAAACAACCTATTCCGTTTATGCTCATAAATATTATTGGTTTTTGGAAATAATAGAAGGAACCCGTAAATATTGCGACATTGTTTACACGATAACCAACAATAAAGAGTTATTGCTTTCTCTTCCCTATGGAGCCATTTAGGAAAGACCGTTGTTATACCTTGATACTAGCGTATAACACAAAGGAATATATCAACTGTGGCATTAGCTAAAGTATCTTAGCGTAAGGTTTAACTAGATTTTCCGTGATCTAGAATCAATCGTTTTCATGGTTATTTAAATTGAATATGTACATTAAATGAGTGATACAATAATATTGTTGATTGATGGCTAATCTTTAAATTTAACATAGCAGCAAGAATAATTAAAAAACATTATAAAATTCTCCAACAGAAAGAAGTGTTGAATGATTATGAATATAGAATTATCACAGCTTATTCTAAACACAAAAATCTAGCTGGTTCCTTGGTTTCTAGCAAAATGTAGGAAAACGTTATATTTAACAATGTCTCCTGGAGCTCTGAATAGGTTTTCTTTTAACACATCTCCAGTAAAACAACTTAAACCCAATTATAAAAATTCACAGCCCTAGTAATTACTTCAGTAAAACAAAGCAATATTTCCTGAAGTAGATCTCAACCGAAGCTGCAACAAACATTCATTACTGACATCAGTCAGATTTCAGTACACACAGTTAATTACTATTAATATGTGTGTTTTGGTATCTTTACACCTATGAAAGAAAAATTGGAAAGTTGGTTTATTTTCAATTACTCTAATCAAAACAGTTGTTTTGATTATAGTAACAGCGCTTCGTTCTAGACAAAGACTACAAAGGTTAACAGTTTCTAGA
>JAODUP010001439.1:0-47939 GCA_025642065.1 Paralvinella palmiformis | reverse complement strand
ATTCCGGTGTGGTGGAATAACTACATCAAGTGGCACTGCCCAGAAGCTTGAAGATTGGTCTAACGTATGTCGCTGTTGACTAAAAGGAGCAGAACCCATGTTCGATCGCTAATTTTAGGGATAAGAACATTTACTTGAGACCAAAGACCTTGTTGGTATATTTGCAAGTAACATTCAATGATGTAGAAGGAATCATACAAGCTGAACCTGGACATGATTGCACAACATAATAATTACTAGACTTGATAGATATCGCACTAGGTGTCGCGGAAGATCATCGTCAGATGCTGATCGAACTGATTGACGGATGCAGCACTGCCATCAGAAAATACGATTGAGATGTTATACAGATGGTTTACAGATGTGACCCACCATATTAGAACTAAAGATGATAACCCAGTTCGAGTTCCATGCCGGATAATATCACCTGAGTACTGGGACCAACTTCAGGAATAACTAATGCAGTGAAAGAAAAGGGTGTTCTGAGAGAGTTTACTAGTGCATATGCTGGGCCGATGGTGACTCTACGTAAGAAGACAGGAGAGATCCGCATGTGCATTATCTCAATGCCAAAACTTGTCAAGATGCGTATCCAATTCCAAGAATTGAAGAATCTGTCGATGTTCTATGGTGGGTCTAGTTCTTTTTAGGGCTTAGATCTGAGATGATATTTTAAATCTTGATCAAGATGTTTCTGATGGGGAAACTGATCTCAAGTAACAAAGGTTTTAATTCCTAATAAACCAGGCTGGAGGGCGACAATTTATGGTTGATGTATGTCTGAGGCTAGTGGAGGATGGATGAAAAAAGAAAAGTTTTTTTCGGGGTTAGGGCAACATAGAACTCTAACCGTGAGTTGACTTTGAAGTACCAACAGGCTGGTGCATTTAAGGATAATATCCCACAGAGAGAGATCCGATAGCTTAATGTGGATAAACCCGAGTTGTCTTATTTTGAGATGAGAGATGGGCAATAGAATGGTTGTAACGACAAAACGAGAATAAACGCAGGTCAGCAGTGGTTCATGAAGTAATGGACACTCGCGGATAGGGTACTAGAAATGATGAAAGAACAAGACAAAATGTGGCTGGTATTAATTTAGGAACGAATGAAGTATGTATCGCAAATCGTGGAGCATTGCACAAAGTACCAGAAATTGATGCCGCTGCGGATCATCAAAGCATTTAGTTAGAAACTGTCCTTTCCTGAAGAAGAGACTGGCAACAGTCTAAACATAGTGTACTCGGTAACACATGGAGTAGCTAATAACCAAAATTGTCTACTGGATAGTGTAGCACAGGCGTGATTGGTTCCTATATATTTAGCGAGATGAGAATAGATTTGGTTAATTTAGATGGTACTGAGTTGAGGACATGGTACGGTGATGCCAAATACTTTGGTTCTAAGTTCTAGCTATGTACGAGGAACTTTGTGTAAATAATGCAGAACGTCTCAGTTGTAAGGGTTGTATAGCCGGGAATCGTTCTTTAGTTCTACAAACCAGAATAGTGCAAATTATCCAAGCATCGGTATTGTCCAGCTAGTGGAGATCAACTGTATTCCGGTGTGGTGGAATAACTACATCAAGTGGCGCTGCCCAGAAGCTTGAAGATTGGTCTAACGTATGTCGCTGTTGACTAAAAGGAGCAGAACCCATGTTCGATCGCTAATTTTAGGGATAAGAACATTTACTTGAGACCAAAGACCTTGTTGGTATATTTGCAAGTAACATTCAATGATGTAGAAGGAATCATACAAGCTGAACCTGGACATGATTGCACAACATAATAATTACTAGACTTGATAGATATCGCACTAGGTGTCGCGGAAGATCATCGTCAGATGCTGATCGAACTGATTGACGGATGCAGCACTGCCATCAGAAAATACGATTGAGATGTTATACAGATGGTTTACAGATGTGACCCACCATATTAGAACTAAAGATGATAGCCCAGTTCGAGTTCCATGCCGGATAATATCACCTGAGTACTGGGACCATCTTCAGGAATAACTAATGCAGTGGAAAGAAAAGGGTGTTCTGAGAGAGTTTACTATTTGCATATGCTGGGCCGATGGTGACTCTACGTAAGAAGACAGGAGAGATCCGCATGTGCATTATCTCAATGCCAAAACTTGTCAAGATGCGTATCCAATTCCAAGAATTGAAGAATCTGTCGATGTTCTATGTGGAGTCTAGTTCCTTTTTAGCTTAGATCTGAAGATGATATTTTAAATCTTGATCAAGATGTTTGGTGATGGGGAAACTGATCTCAAAAAAGCTTTTAATTCCTATAAACAGCTAGAGGGCGACAATATGGTTGATGTATGTCTGAGGCTAGTGGAGATGATGAATAGAGTTTGTCAGGTGCAACATAGAACGCTAACCGTGAGTTGACTTTGAAGTACCAACAGGCTGGTGCATTTAAGGATAAGGTCCTACAGAGAGAGATCCGATAGCTTAATGTGGATAAACCCGAGTTGTCTTATTTTGAGATGAGAGATGGGCAATAGAATGGTTGTAACGACAAAACGAGAATAAACGCAGGTCAGCAGTGGTACATGAAGTAATGGACACTCGCGGATAGGTACTAGAAATGATGAAAGAACAAGGCAAAATGTGGCTGGTATTAATTTAGGAACGAATGAAGTATGTATCGCAAATCGTGGAGCATTGCACAAAGTACCAGAAATTGATGCCGCTGCGGATCATCAAAGCATTTAGTTAGAAACTGTCCTTTCCTGAAGAAGATACTGGCAACACTCTAAACATAGTGTACTCGGTAACACATGGAGTAGCTAATAACAAAAAGTGTTTTTAGAGTCGTCTACTGTACGAGCCAGGTAGTTGGGGCTGAGGAATCGCCGAGTGGCTCGCTGTTTAATAAATTGGTTGGGGCTTGTCCGGAATCATCCTTATTGGTAGATAAAGTTCGCGTACGATGTCTACTGGATAGTGGAGCACAGTTATTTACACTGACGGAAACATTCTACAAGAAGCATTTCATGTCAAAAGAGAATGTTGACATTCAACACTCAGTTTTTTGGACCCAAGGAGTTGGGGTTCCCATTTTTTGGTTATTTTGAGGTGGATGCCGATATTTTGGGAAGCAGTTCTGTGGAATGTGGTACCCCCCATAGCCAAGGTAATTCCGGGGGTGTTGGAAATAAACAGATGAGTAATGGGGATGGTCTAAATTGAAGAATATAGGTGTTTCCCAATATGGCAATCTTTGGTTCTTGTCCTGTAGTTGTGCCACCCAGAATGTTGCAAACTATTCAAGCATCGGTATGTCCAGCATGGAGGAAAAACGTTTGGTGTGGTGGAAGAAGTAGATACAGAGGCACTGCCCAGAAGTTTGAAGATTGGTCTAGCGTATGTCGCTCTTGACAAAAAGGGGCAGAACCCATGTTCGATCGCTAATTTGGGGGATAAGAACATTTCCTTGAGACCAAAGATTATATCATAATGATTTTGTTTAGTTTATCATCATAATAATTCAGTTGAATTTCAGGGATAATGTGGTTGTTTCACCATTATGATAGTCATGTGATTATAATTTTTTGTTATTTTCAAAATTTTTATCATGTGTTTTAAAATTTCCTTTTCCCCACCTTTTAAGACTTTTCCCCACTTTTTAAATAGTTGTCAAAGGGAGCACATTAATTTTTAGTAGCTCTTGCTAAGTTTAGTTTGTCAGATTTATTGGGTTGTATTGGATCACATGAAATACGTGTTCTACATGTGATTAACCTTATTTAATCGCCCCTGCGTTTTCCCCCCAAATTTTTAAATTTTAAATTAAAAAGTTAAAATAATAAGATGTTTGTTACTTTATTAATATGTTTGTATAATTTTTTAATTGATAAGTGTATATAGAGGTTAGGAATATTATGTATAGATTTATGCTTCTTATTAATAATAGTAACTCGGGAATAATAAGTTTATATAAGTTGAATATAATGAAATGGATTTTAATAGTATTTGAATATTGTGTATAATGTGATTTTAATATTTTACAGGGTGTAAATAAATATGTAAATATATACTTGCACATTCTCGAGCTGCATTTTCTTACGAATAACACTATAAACTCAAAGAAGTGTTAGTGACTAAAATCAACGCTTCCACATAGCTATGAAGGTTCTCCACAAGATAACTTTGCAAAGACAATAGTTCAGAGTTTGAAAATGATGCGAGGATTAAATAGGGAGCCATTGAAGAGATTTCACAAATGGGACAGAACGGGAAAACCGTGGAGACCATATGATGACTCCAGCGAATTTTGGGAAAGGGTTTGGAATATCGTTAGATGCAATGTTATAAAGAAGAGAGTTGCATTAATCAAGCCTACTAGTAATGACTGTTCTAGCAATGGTTTGGGCGACTGAAAGAGAAATATAGCTCCGAATACAGCGAAGGTTACGAATATGATAGAAGCAGCAGCGACAAGTCAGAGAAACATATTTTCTGAAATTAAAAACACTATCAAATGCAATACAAAAATTATGTACAGTGTCTGATGGTGTGATGCTATGACTAAGATGTTCGTAGGGAAGACATTAGTAAGTTTGCTGCCTTGTCTGAATGTACCTTGAAATTTGTTTCATTGGCATTGAATCTTAGTTTATTGTTTGTCACCAAGCAAGAGATATCACTGAGACAGTCACCAACGTGTTTAAGGGAAAGATCAGTGTCTGCTGTAAATAAAGATATATATACTTGGGTGTCATCTGCATATAAATGATGGTATAATTTGTGGCTGTGAATAGAAAGCTTAGTGGTGTTGTATACAGAGTAAACAGTAACGACACAAGAACAGATTCTTGATGAAAACCGCAAAATTGCTAATTGTTTATTTATATAGCGCCAATTCAACCTACACAAAGGTTATCAAAGTTATCAAAACAAAGGAACTGTCCTTTAAAACAATTCCTTATTTGTATTGATTGAAACCTATTTATTAAGAATGAGCGGAATCAGGTAAGTGCTGTTCCTGATATGCCATACCAATCAGAGAGACGATCTGGAAGAACAAAATAATCAATAGTGTCAGAAAGTGCAGATAAATCTGTGAGAAGGTGAAAAGGTTATCACTCAGCTTGAACTATTAGACTTTAACATTCCCAGATGGTATCAGACATATAATAGGCTAAGATGAAGTTTTTATTTATGACGAATCTGACATCAACATCGGGTAAGTTACATATCTATGTGTAGTGATAAAAGATGTATGTACGGTTAGAGAATATAACAAGTTATATGAAATGTAAATCTCCTGTAAAGATAAGATGAAAAGTATGTCATGGCTTAAACAACCATTGTGTGGGACATGATGATATCACAAAATGAATACCTTATCTCTCATCTGAAGATACATTTATACATAAAGCCTCTAATCAATCAAAGGTGTTTTTTTAATTAATTTCATGTGGATGTTTATGTTTACTAAGTGCTAACATCATTTATACAGAAAAACATGGTACCTACTTATTTACGTCATTGACAAGGATCACTATCAAAATTCAACCATGCCAGTAATTTGTTGTTGCTTATTTAGCCAAATGGGTCAAGTATCCAGCCTTTTTGTACCAATAAAAAGCTTTTATATATATTTCACAGCAAAGAATCAATGACACACATAAAGGTAATGTCCACTTCATGGTCACCATATAACGAAATCTATGATAACCAATGTTCAGAGCTATTAAGCTGCAGAGAAGAAATCCATGATTTAACTTGTTATGCTCAGTTTGTATACTACAAATCAAGTAGATACACTCAGATTTACATTAATGTGATAACCTTGTGTATTTCTAGGCCAATAACAGTAAACAAATTTGGCATTTAACCACCTTGAGATCATGTAAATAAACATTTCAAAGTAATCAATACTTTAAACATCCTGTCAGTGAATATACAGGCAAGATGAACATCATAGTATATGAACTGTAAACAACTCAACATCGAAAACAATTCACAGCTTTGTCAATTAATTTCAGCCCAGTAAGATATTAGTTTATCTGTGGGTAACATCATCAACACACCTCTACTGTATTCACAACAAAACAGTCATAGAGAAACAATACTTCAAAAATCCACTTGGATCTCAAACATTATTTACGTAGTCTACTTAACAGATAAGTAATTTTTATATTGATCTATACACTACTGCACTAAACTCAATCGAAGTTGCTTAAAATAAACCACTGAATAAATGCCTTTCAAATATATTTCACAACCATCATATGTTATTAAATGCATGTATTTTGTTTTTAAATAGGCCTCCCATTTAATCAGATTTGGCAATATACAGAGTGTCATTATATACTTAACATTTATACCTGGAATAAAAATAATTAATCAACCAACAAATCACAATATTTAACAACCGATTTTGTGGATTATTGGTTTATATATTGTTGAAATACATCCAATGTTTTGCTCTTTTCGGGACATAATATTTCTGTTGAATAAAGTCTGCAAACAATTAAAATATTCAGTCTAATATGTAATATTCCAGAATTCATTACTACTTTTCAGACACTGATGAAGTAGGTTATTTAACAGTGTTAACAATTGAAGAGTTTTAAATTAAAAACCTACAGCATGCAAAAACAGCAACTGGATCCTGAACAAATGTGTAAATTATCATTGCAATATTTGTTTGATTCCACCTCACAGCAACATTTTTAGTACATAATTCTCTTATGAGAAAAATACTAAAATAATTATCAATATTAAATAATGAAGTAATAAAAGAATACATGATATCCATATATTATTCTTAAACAAGCACCAATAAAGGCTTCATGTTAATATGCACAGATACTTACCTCTATTCCAAGCCAATCTGACAACTGTTTGGATTTATCCTGTCTTAGACAATTTCCACCATTTGTCACAAATATCGTTGGTACCCAAAAATTACCATGACGATCTGTCAGCAATCTGAATGCCTCTCGTGCGTGTGGCAAAATTGTTCTGCCACGAACATAAAGTTTCTATGTATGACATTTAACCCCATATCGCTGCGCAATGATCCCAAGAGGACGGGTATACATTGTGAAAACCAGAGGACCAAGAACTGAACCCTGTGGTACACCAGATAACAAAAACTGAATGTCAGATAAAATACCATGAACAGACACTCTCTGGGAGCGTTGTGCCAGATAGATCTAAACCATTCAAGTACTCTACCTGACAAACCAAACATGTCTTTTAACCTAGAGAAAAGTACATTATGGTCAACTGTATCAAATGCAGCAGACAGGTCCAGAAGAACAAGTATTATTGGCTTACCTTGATCAATTGACATCATAATATAATTTTTCACTCGAACCAAGGCTGTTTCAGTGCTGTGACCACTTTTATAGGCAGACTGTAGTGATTCATTAAGGTTATTATTGATTAAATATTTGTTTAGATGGAAAACAACTGCCTTTTCTATAACTTTAGATAAAAATGTAAGATTTGAAACAGGTCTGTAATTGTTTAGAACATTACAGTCCATAGTGTGGTTTTTTATTAATGGTTTTACAAGGGCAGCTTTCATGGATCTTGGGAAAACACCCAGAGATAATGATTTATTAACTATATTTGTAATTAGGTTTATCAGAACATCCAGACAATCTTTCACAAGCCATGTAGGCATAGGGTCAACTGCACAGAAAGCATTAGATGACCTTTTCAGCAACTGTCTGATATCAGTCTCTGTAAAAGGCTCAAATGTATCCATCATGGATATGCAGGACTCTTCTACCAATGGCTTACCCTGTGATAAGGTGCTGGACTGGAACCCACTATGTATATTTAATATTTTTTGACAGAAGAAGTTATTAAAACAATGGGCTATATCTTTATCTGAGTTGATATTATTTGGGAGGACAGTTTGACTTTTATGTAATACTTTATTCACAACACTGAAAACAGTCCTTTGATTTCCCTTGGATGCTTTGATCTTTTTATTATAATATTCAGATTTAGCAGAGGCAAGGGCATTTTTAACAAGAATTTTACTGACCTTGAACATTTCAAAATGAACACACAAACTGGTCCTGATCCACAGCCGCTCTACAATACCTTGTGTGTCTCTTTGCAGCCTGTATGTTCTTATTATACCATGGAAGCATTGGTCTGCTTGGCATTTCCTTTGTCCTTAAAGGTGCATGTTGATCTACAATGTCTCTCAATGTATTATCATAGAGATCCACCAGATGATCCACATCATCCGGTGGATCCAATACCAGAGAAGAGACTCGCAGATCAGCAAGAAAAGCCTCCTTGTCAATTGACTTATATCTTCTATATGAAATAACTTTAGCTGAAACAGATTGTTTCTGTAAAGATACATTAATGTCAACAAGGAAATGATCAGACAGCATGGAAGACACAGACACACTTTAATCAAATTGTCATCATCATGGGAGATGACAAGATCTAAGATGTGACCATGTCTGTGTGTTCTTTCTTGGACATGCTGCCTGAGATTGGCAGATCTAAGAATGTCAGCCAGTTGTTTGGTATCTGCATTCCTCTGGCAATCCCAATGTATATTGAAATCACCTAAGATCAACAGATGACCACTGTTGGTAGCAAGAGAGTCAACAAATCCCGAAAATTCCTTGAAGAAATCTGCTGCTTTCAGGCCATTTTTCTTAGTGGGGTGTAATCGGTAGATAATAGCTACACGAACACTTATCCCCCCAGATATAAAAGACTTAGCCTGAAAACGCAAATGAGTTTCACACTTCAGAGAATCACGTAGAAGAATCCCGACTCCCCACCTTTTTTTGAATCCGAGCTGCATGGTGGAATGAATATCCAGCTGGAGTCACATCACCAACAATTAATAAGACCAAAAACAGTTAATAAGACCAATACTTACATTTTGTACAGCTGTGCCATTACATGGTGTTATTGGCACAGTGATCAAATTACTGGCATCAGACCCAATCTGCTTTGGATGTTTTCCACTACGTGGGCGCATCGCTAAACGAATGGTATTACCACCATAGGGTCGTAATGCAAGCAACTGATCTCTACTATAATTCATTATAATTATAGAAATAAAATAAGTGAAAAATTAAAAAGTTAAAATATTAAAAAAACATACACAAGCAAAAACCGAGTTCTTATGGGAAACACTGGAGCGGGCGATAATATAGGGCGTCAAATGAGCAGTTAAAAAGAAAATACAAGAAATACAAAATAACTAAATATAATCAATTTATATTAATATAAATTAAATCTATATTATATAATATGCAAAATACACCAGTTTCACTGGTGTAACTTATCTAATAGTTGAACTATCCGAGAAATATTCCGGTGCCATTACATCGAGAGCCGGTCATACTTCCCGCCACAAATTGTATATGGAAATATATTCTGAAGGTCATAGCAGCATTGATTATGATGCTCGTATAAATACTTATTCTAGTAGAAGATCCAGCATCAACGTTACAAGAATTTAACAAGTACGTTGATAAGATAGATACTTATTTGTACAGTGATCACAGTGATCAAATTACTGGCATCAGACGCAATCTGCTTTGGATGTTTTCCACTACGTGAGCGCATCGCTAAACGAATGGTATTACCACCATAGGGTCGTCATGCAAGCAACTGATCTCTATTATAATTCATTATAATTATAGAAATAACATAAGTGAAAAATAAAAAATTTAAAAAAACATACACAAGCAAAACCCGAGTTCTTATGGGAAACACTGGAGCGGGCGATAATATAGGGCGTCAAATGAGCAGTTAAAAAGAAAATACAAGAAATACAAAATAACTAAATATAATCAATTTATATTAATATAAATTAAATCTATATTATATAATATGCAAAACACACCAATTTCACTGGTGTAACTTATCTAATAGTTGAACTATCCGAGAAATATTCCGGTGCCATTACATCGAGAGCCGGTCATACTTCCCGCCACAAATTGTATATGGAAACGTATTCTGAAGGTCATAGCAGCATTGATTATGATGCTCGTATAAATACTTATTCTAGTAGAAGATCCAGCATCAACGTTACAAGAATTTAACAAGTACGTTGATAAGATAGATACTTGTTTGTAAAATTATGAACGTTATGCTGAGGTTCCACAATAAGAAGTATTTTGTTGGTCCACTAGCCTGACAGATGAGGCATTCAGATTAAATCTATTTCAAGATGGATAAAACGAGAATTCTCCACAGCTAGTCAGTCGGGCAATAATGTAATTAGAACGTTTTACTGAAATCACAAGTTGTTGGATAGAATTAACATATTTCTAACACGAAAAACCCCACATGCAATATTCAACGAATTAACCATTTTGGCGTTAATTATCTGTTTCATTGTCAGATTCTCCTCCTGAATGCTATCATTTATGAATGTCTTTGACCTTTATCCGGTTGGTGGTTTGATGGCTTGTAAAGCTAAATCAACTGCTGATGGTAGCCTATATATTGGCTATATATTACTTATATGTCCTATGTTGTGCCGTTACGATGGACTTGGCAGCTAACACTATTTAAACCGAAGTGTCGTTTACGGAAACTGAGAAAATTATGCTATGGCCAACACAAGAAAGCTGTATGGCTAATATGAAATTTATATAAATTGTTTATACATTAAATTCCTTATTAATGGTTTATATATCTATTTGTATTGGCTTGTCTTGGTGTACTTCTGAGGATGGATACACATCGTACTCCTCCCCCACATGACACTCATTATATTGTATATCTTGTTTCAGTGACAGAATTCTTAATAATACGAATACCAGTTACCCATTGAAGATGGTGCTAATCGCTAAAATATAATTTAAATGAGATCAATGAGTTTCAAACTTATTTATCATGTTTATCAACAGAAAAATACTTAGAACTAGCATATTAGTTTTAGGGATACACCATCATAGAAGTTTAAGATATAACTCTCAGGATATCTAGACATACAAAAGCTGATGAATAACGTCAACTTTTCTGTTTTAATAATATTATCCGATAATATAGTGGATTATGTACTATGCTGCACGTTTCCACATCAGAATTAAATTAATATTCCACTTATACCTGTGTTTGTCTAATTTATTGGGGGGGGGGAGGACGGATGTAGCAGAAATGAGAAAAGAATATGTGAATACTATACTGTTGTTGTCACTGTAACAATACCGTTATCTAACAATGAGTAGAAGCTATGTCAAATAAAGAATTATTGTATATATGTACAACAATAATACCCCCAAGATCATATTTGCATCAATTTCAGATAAACCCGAATACATTCGAATCTGTTATAAATAAGAAATGAGGCATACTATCCTGAATCAACCTATATATCGATTGATTTATTATCCAGCCTACTCAATTATGTTAACGGTGAGGGTTTCCCGGTTCAAATATATTGATCAAATCACCATTAGTTCCACTTTTCTACCCTCAATAATAATATATTTTATACAAAACGCCTTTATACATTCATCATGTATAGAATAACCTTGGAGCATGTATTTGAGAACTGTTATCTTAATTGTGATACATAATATGCATATCACTCTATGGGTCGTCAAAGGTTTTGGCTCAAAATTTTCATCTAAACAAAAGTGCTTGAATTGTTTTCTCTACAACGTCAGAATAGTTAAATAAATATAATTTAACCTATGTAATCTAATAATTGAACGAGTAATGCTTCACGTGCCCATGACGAGCACTACTATCTCCAATATAGAAAGTCTTCATATCAAAGGAAAAATCTCACTTATACCTTTGTTTTTCTAATTTGTTTTTCGCTTGGTCCGACCGGATGCAGCTACCACGAGAAAAAAATATATCGATTAACTTTTATTTATTAATTATCTCTTGATGTGAAGGCCATAATGTTGTTCTCACAGTAATAATACTGTCAACAAACAATGAGTAGAAACTGTTGTCAAATAAAGAATTATTATCTATTTTTGTAACAATAATACCTACATGTTTATTAATTTCAGACAAACACAAATACATTCGAGTCTTCACTAAATAAGAAACTATGACATTATTTTACCTGCCACATCGACACATATGTCCGCTAGTCAGTAGTCCCATGTAGCTGATACAAAGGGTATTGATACAGAGGTTTTGGCCGAAACGTTTGAGCAGAACAAGAATGTTTGAATTATTTTCCCTACAATGTTAGATTAATTCAAATAAATATAATTTAATATGTATAATCTATTAATTGGATACAATATGCTTCGTGTGCCGATGATGAGGAATATCTCCCATGATTTGTTCTATTTTCTATTAATTTTCCTCTAGGATTGAGGACAAGAAACGATCCTACGAACAACACACTTCTTGTCCAACTAAATATTCGCTGAGTTCAGATTCAAGTAAAGCCTCTCAAGCAACTGTTTCGACGAATTTTGTTAACGCGAAGCTAAAACAATATACCAACACAAAACAATGTTTATATTGTCCAAACATAGAACAACAGAATCATAGGAAATGGATTATCTTGAGTTCATTTGTATTAGATAAGGTAGTCAGAGAATATACACAGACTGATCAAACAGAATGGGTATAATTAAAATATGCACACCAGTACTATATCTATAGTTGAGTCTTGTATTTTACTGGTACCATTTCTACTTTAACCGTTATGCATATCTGAAATTGTATATATCAATAGTATGTCGATGACTACACGTAGCCTATACAGATTACTTTCGTGCGTCATACCATTCTCCGCAAGTATTCCTAAAACTCTATGCAACATTTTCTAGGTTCAATATTCGCATACAAAAGCTTTGATCTCGGAACAAAGCGACATAGACCATTGATTACGGAAAGATCTCAGACAATCTTTCCCCGAAGCTTGTTCTGTAGGCTCTCCGTCTTCGAAGTTGCTGTAACTCGAACTGATAACGGATTCTAGTGTACTGCTCCAAACGACATCTACATCTTCTGTACTTCTACTGGCACCCAGCCACAGTCCGAAGCTTAGATTAGTCGGAATAGTCTCAACAAAATCTGATTAAAAATTAAATAAACAATATAATATAAAATAAAGAATGTCCTCTCTCTCTCTCTCTCTCTCTGGTACTCCTCTCTCTCTCTCTCTATCTCTGTGTATGTGTATATATGTGTGTGTGTGTGTGTGTGTGTCTCACTCTCCCCCTCTCTCTGACACTCTCTACCCCCCCCCCCCTCTGACCCCCCCCCCATCCCCCCTCTTTCCTTTTCTCATACTCTCTCGCACCCTTCAACTTCATCACTCTCTCACTCTTTTTTTAAATCCTTTTATCTAACAAACGATATATATTTATTCCATGTGCTACTAGCTCTATGTATAAGATTATTAATTTATTATTAGACAATTTAGTGCAACTGTGCATGTTTAATAAGAACAAAAAAACGACCTGGCTCTCGACTCTCAGTCCTAGTACACCGGCATAGCATGGCCTCTATATATATATATATATATATATATATATATGCCAGAGAAATAACCTTTGTCAGTGTTATTATTTGGTTTGAGTAAATTACTAACGGTCCTCAAATCATGATGTTTTATGAATGACTGCACGTATAAGTGAGCATGCGCAGAAATATCAAATATAATATTTGGCGGGTAATGGCAAATTCAAAATGACGACCAAATGCGTAAGTTCGAACTCATTTTAATGACAACTTTTATTTAAGCCTACATGTGTAGTTCGTTAATGTCTCTTAATGTGCAGGATATACTCTACATATACTATAGATCTATTATGAAAATACAGCAGGTAAGATAGTTCGACTTTAAAATGACTATTTTGGGGTGAAATCCGGTGAATATGTTTGGGTATCAGCGTGAGCGTTTCGAACTAGCGGAAGGGGCGGGCGGTATCTGGGGGTGGGTTTCCTAACTATGAAGAGTACACGTCTTTTAAAGCTAAGAACCCATATACGATGTATGCGGAGGTGGTAAACTGAATCTCTCCATGGGTCCATGTACTCAGACTGATGTACTCATGTAGCAATTCGTACGGCAACTTAATTAGTAAAAACCGGATGGGGAATCCAGAATATGACGTCACGGGTAGGTGTTCCCGAACAATTTGGCGTGATTTTAGATTATCTGACAACCAGAAGTATTGTTATTGGTCATTGGAATTTCTCCCCATCAACTTCTAGTTCCTTGACCAGATTATGGTGTGCTCCTTGTTGAAGCCGATTCATGTTTATGTCATGCAACCACCAGCAGGGTTTTCTTTGTTTATTACGTTTTTTAATATGGAGTAGTAATCTGTAACAACTTATGTTTCTCCATTTCCAATAAAGAAAGTTGCAATTTAGACTGATTAACCCTGTTCTTGGCATGAAAATCTTTGACATTTTCCTGATTAAGCATTCTCAGGCTGTAGCAACAATAATAATAATAATTTGTTTTGTGGAATTTATGATGTGTAAATCTGGTTTGGGGTAGTAACTACCCCCCCCCCCACACACACACACACACACACATACCTGTTTTTTTTCTCTTTGCTATCCATTTTATATTTTTGTTGTATTGCCATGTTCTTGGCATGGGAGATTGAAAATGCATGGGAACACACGTTCATATGGAATCACAGAAATCGTATGCATACTGTGTATATGGAATCTTAGCTTTACATGCCAACTTCCAAGTTGCTGTGGTCAACAACCTGTGGTTAATCTCCATGCCCAGTAATTGGTTAGGAGACTACTACCCCGGAGAAGCATATTGGTTGGTGGAAGAGGGAGATAGTGAAAAAGCAAGGAAATCAAAATCTCAGCAAAGTACAGAAGCTAAAGGACAAGACATTTGCTGGAAGATGCATCCTTGAAGAAGCTGCATCACCAGAGAAACTGAAAGAAGATTTTCTATGGCTTTTTGATACTGATGAGGTATAATATTGCAAAATAAGCAAATACATTTACCAGTGCATGTATCTTGTTTTAAAACAATAGCAAATGTTTTAATGAAAATTAATTTGTATGTATATAATCTGGTACATTTGTATTTAAATTGATATATTTTGCAATCAGAAGGTATGTTTTGAAAATTGAAACTGTGTAAAAGTTGTAAATGGCTTGAATATGGTACAAAATTTTATTTTCAGCACAGAAATTTACCGGTAACCATTTTTCAAAAGTTTGTTCATATATACTCTAAAACAAGAATATTTGGCAGCTATTATATTTGGTGGTTTTTCAAGATGTAGCAATTTAGCAAATAATTAATTGATAATTTCCAACACTGGAATATATCTATGAATGGGATGATTTAAAAACAAAATATCATTACCAATAATTAACTGTTTTACAGTATGCAGTTTTGCAATTATCTTCATTCATGAAAGACATTGACCGTTTGCTTCTGGGAATGGTGCTGAAGGGACATGATCAAGGAGAACAAGAATTATATTCTTGGTGAATGCATTGAAGGTCTTAATAGTAAAACATCAAGTGAGAGGAAAGGTAGAGTATATGCCATATAAGCATTATAACATTCTTAAACTAAGCATCGCATTTTTCAAGAAAGACTAGTTTAGATTTCTTACTGCTGCTACTATAATCACAAAGATTTCTTTGCAAAATTTTCTAGATAACAAAGACCTATTAGGAATGGAGGTGCCACCTATGAAACAGGACGACTTGATTTTCCCAGCTAGTTACTTCACTAAATCAGTCCCCAATGAAATGCCAACAAATCTTCAAAATGAAGTTTAGCACTATCACAAGGTTGAATTATGCAAATATCTATATAGTGGATGGTGAACTTGGAAGTATTCATAAGACTTGCTTATCATTTTAATTTACATCGGAGATTGAAATTGTTATTTCTTATAGATCAATATAATCAGTTTAAAATTCCCAAATTCTATTTGGCATTGTCTTGGAATGTTAAAATTAGAACCAAAGACTAGATGAGCTGTTTGATTTGAAAAGGATAAAGTGTAATGTGCAGTTATAGTTATTTTGTAATGCTTGATCAAATAGTGAGCCACAAATGTTACAAAAATATCTTTATTGATTTCAGCATGGTCAGCAGCTGCAGTCCTGGAAGACCTGCCAACACTTCTGCTGGAGTACTTGAAAGACCTGATTTTTTATATTGAGGTAATTGTGTCTCATACTCATAGCTATGTACTCTTCGGGGGGACTATGAAATGATTTTGTGGTCATTATATCACTGAATATGCATTTGTAGATATTTCTTGCCCAAATGATTTAGTTTCAAATGTTGATGCATTTTCTTTATATTGAAACTATCCCTACAAACATACCACTATAATGCATGAAATATGTTGTACATTCCACAGTTCCCAAACAAATTTATATAATGAAATTGTTTTACTGTTGTACACATCACTGTTGTTCATGTTTGTACATTGGTCATGATTTAAACAATTTTTTTTTATTTTCAGCCACCTGGGGAATGACTACATCATTAGCAATGAGGGGCACTATACTATAGACCTTGATGATAATCTGGATTTGGAACAGGAAGATTTGACTAAGTATTTCTCTATATTTATGGGCATTATATATGTGTTCAATTTAGCATATCCAAAACAGTGCATAAAAATAATGATGTTTGTCTAGTTCTGAATGTTAACTTTATTAAGCTATGGTAATTGTGAGTTTGGTGGTTTTACCTGTGTTCATCTATTGGAATTATTCTATGATATTATCTTTTTTCTCCCCTTAAATTCTCTGGTGAATTTTTGGTGGCAGGTATTTGTACTTAATGTTCATTTGATAATCTGTGCCCCTTTATCAATCACTGTTTTGGTAATACATATGCTCGTTATGCTGCTGCCCAGGACCAGAACGGGTAATTATAAAATTCTCCAGACCAGCACTGGAAATATTGCCACCTGAACTATTTCTAGAAGAAATTCCTATCTAGTAAATTAAAGGACTATTAGTCAAAAATCACAATCTACTATTCCCAATTTTGGGGGTTGGTGATTTTCTGGACCCCCTCCCATGCCCACCCCAGCTGAGCACTTCATGTCTCGAACAGGGCCTTCTTTCTGACAAATTAAGCCTGTTGTTCCCTTTTACTTTAATGTGCAAATCTGTTGACAGAATTTTAAGTTAGAACTATGACCTGTCAAAATTATAATGATGTGGGGAGTTGTCCACATATTTATTTGGTGAAAATAATTCCTATGCCTGTATGTATTGTATTTACTGCAAATGTATGTAATAATTGAAGTTTGTTTATTTACAAAGATAATAAAAATAATTTTCAGCACTTCTCCATGTTGCTCTTGATCTTGGAATGACGAACTGTCCAAATGACCCCGCAATATCTGGAAATGTGATTTTGAAACTGTTGTCATTTTGACCAAAATGAATGCAGTTGAAAAATTGGATTACACTTCTGGGCTCCAATTTTGGACAAATTTTGACAAAAAAACTATATCCAAATGACAGTGCGGGTTTATTTGGACTACTGTATGAGTGCAAAAGTGTGGTCATTTTGACCACAAAATTTTACTCCATTTGACAAAAGTAGATGTAGTCAAAAGTTTTGACTACAGATTTAAGATCCAATTCTGGACATATTTAAACACAAAATCTCTGTCAAATTTTAGGTTCATGATGATTACGTTTTGCTAATCATTTTCACTACATTTATTAAATCGTACAGGAATATTTTTAATTTTGATCAACTTTTGTTGGTTATTTGGACTACATATAAACAATCGTGAATTTGTTATTTTTATCAAAATGACTAGTTATTTATATTCAAAATGACACCATATTGGCAGTCCAATTTTGGACAGTTTGATTGTTCTTTCTCTGTCATTTGGAGTGTATCTGGTTAAGAGTGTGTCTCTATCCCCCACTCTCTCTCAGTCTCTCGCTCGCTCTCCCCCTCTGTCTCTTCCTCTCCTTTTCTCTTTTTTCTTCTCTCTCGCCCTTCTCTCTGTCTCGCTCCTGCTCTGTTTCTCTTTCACTATCTCTCCTTCTATATCCCTCACTCTCCCATTCACTCTCTTACTTTCCTTCCCTCCCTCTCATTCTCCCCCCTCTCTCTCCCTCTTCCCCAATATCTGCCTCTCCTTATCTGTCTCTCTTCCTCTCTCTGTCTCTTCCCCTCCTCTCTCTCACACTTTCTCCCTCTATCTCCTTCACTCTCACTCTACCTCTCTCTTTTTTTCTCTTGCTCTTTCTCACCTCTCTCTCTCTCTCTATATATATATATATATATGTGTGTGTGTGTCTCTCTCTCTTACTTTTTAATTAAGTTAATTATAATATCCATACACTAGTGATATTAAATATGTTAATATTATTGTGCCCAGAGCAAGTTTAATTTTGTTTTCAATATAATCAAGTGTAAGAAGGTGCTATTTAAATTATTATTATTATCATTTTATTATTATTATTATTATATAGCTACCGCCACTTCATCATGATATTATCGTATACTACTAGATTAATCAAATAATAAAAGCTGTTAGGCTGTTGGCCCTCTTGCTTACGATCGACAGATTTATCAATATGCAAGATTTTAATGCTGTATAGGTATTACTACTATGATCCGGTGTAATTATATTCTAGAAGATGAAAATACAGATAAACCCACAACTCACTCACACATATGAATGCACGCATAAATGCAGTAAATGAAATGATATTTAGATTTTGCACTTCACACTAACCAGAACAGTATGGTACTTCACACTTTTCCCATCGTGTGTCCTCATCCATCGTATAACACCAAGGTGCATTGCCGTTAGCGATATTCCTACAGTAATTTTCTTCTAAAATCCAGCCCATTGGTGAAGTCAACTGATTATGGTTATGAGGGTATTGTGAGGTCCAATTCTGACATGGTATCCCAGATATTGTCTGGTTCTGATATCCCCTGTATTCTGTGCCAGTAGTAGTGAAAATACATTCTGAAAGAGCTATGAAATAATAAAACGATTATTTACATATTTATTGTCAACTCACCTTACTCACCAACTTACCCACTCATTCACTGGGTCAGTGTATATTTTCAAATCTTTGTTGATACTTATTTAGATTTTTTTAAATTCAGTTGAATGACAATAATTCAAAAACACCTGACATCGGTGAATAAAAAAGATTTTATTTTAATGTCTACCGTATAAATATGTAAAAACATGTTGTCAGTGACACGGGAGTAAAAACGAAGCAGCTTTAATTACCTTCAGTCTTATTTGTAAATAATTCCTGTTGTATTGAGTCATATATTTCCATTAGATGAGCTTGTTCATACAATGATGAGCAATGAAGTTGACTCTCTGACCAGCTTTTTCTTTTTCTGATGACTTTGTAACAGCGACTCGTCGTCGGGTAAAATATCATTCCAGAAGGACAGAGAGCTATAATCCGATAATTGAATAATTATATTGTAGATGAAGTTCTTAATTAACTAAAATGAGTTACAAAATTGAAATATTAGCCAACTCATTTTTATGTTGTTTTTCATTTTATTTTATATTTAAGGATACGTACAAGCACGCCTACATATATTAAAAGTTTGTAATACCTACCATATACGCTGTAATTTGACTTAGATGACAAAGCCTTTGCCAGTCTCATA
This sequence comes from Paralvinella palmiformis, assembly GCA_025642065.1. Taxonomy (NCBI): domain Eukaryota; kingdom Metazoa; phylum Annelida; class Polychaeta; order Terebellida; family Alvinellidae; genus Paralvinella; species Paralvinella palmiformis. The sequence goes on along the minus strand of JAODUP010001439.1, from coordinate 28,353 downwards.
TCTACCAGATCGCAATAGCCAACAGCTGCTATATCTTCAATCCACTGCATGTTAAATCCCCGACATCCTTTAGTCAACAGACAAGATCTCTGACAGTCGTAAGCCCGAACTAAACCTCGTCTATATTTGACCATCACAGTTCCGTTATAGAACACGTCGTCAAATTTGTGAAAATCAAACTTCATGCAAGATGATACAATTGATAATAATAAAATAAGGGAAAGGAATACCTTTCTGACAAACATCACTTTGATCATTTGTTTTACCGGGATCAGGTGTATGACAGACGAGAACGATCCCTTAACTACCGGTTTACAAATCCCAAGGAGATGCAAGAACATTAGTATATCATAGATGTCACGTGTTACGTTTTTAAACAGTGTTTATCGATAATAATTGATCATTGTCTATCGTTGTGTATAATGTTAGGAACTGACATAAAAGAACGCCAGAGGAGTGTATTGTTAGACTAATTCACCATCTAAAAAGACATGGCGCTGAGAATATGCTCAAAAGAAAAGAACAAAGACTACAATAGAGATTGTACTGAAGTGACCGATAAATGGTTGAAGCGGAAATCGAATATCTCTGTAAGTATTATATTGTTGTTATATGTAATAATTATAAAGACAAAGTTGATGATTATACTAACAACTACAACAAAAATAATAATTATTATTATTAGTAGTAGTAGTAGTAGTAATAGTAGTCGTAGTACTACAACAACAAAAATAATATTAATAATAATAATTATAATTAATATTATTATTATTAGTAGTAGTAGTAGTAGTGGTTGTAGTAATAGTAGTAGTAGTATGGTAACATTAATAATAAGATTAACGTTGCCTTAGTAAGAGTAACGTCTGCACGAACGCACACACACATACATATATATATATCAGGTTAGAAACAACTATAGTGCCCACTGTTAATAGGGGATGGCAACTTTTCACTAACGGTAAATACTGGATATCTTTCAGTAGTAAACATGGCACGAATGGCTGATTCAGAAAATAAAACCGTTCACTTTCAATAAATACCAATGTTACGGTAATAGGAATCACCCATTGAATTATAATCGATATGATCATTGATTTTATCCATTCACATCTCAATGTCAGATGACAAAGGTTTTATAAATATAAGATTGAACTAGACAGGCTGGGCCATGACAGACATGATGTTTAGTAGCATATATCTATTGGATGTTATTCCTATTAAATGCAAAATTATGAACTGGAGATCGCATACGCTTAATGGACTATAATTAAAATCCAAATATAGCTGGTAAATAGTCTATATTTAGCTTTTCAGTCAGACATTTATCGGCCACAATACGGGTAAATCGCCAGGCAAACACAGTTATTCTTAGACGAAACCGTAGCGTGAAATACAGCCGCATGGGGGGTGGCCCCAATGGTAAATTGATCGGTCTATTGGCATCAACTTATTTAAACAATTTCACTTAATTATTGTATGTTAGCAGAATAAAAAAACAGAACTCACAGTGACTATCAGTCACTTTGTCTGCCACCAATAGTGACGATATAGGTAATAATATACTTGTTACATTATATTTGTGTGAGTAATTAATGGTTTACGTTTGCCATTCTGATCTGTGATTCCTGTAAGAGAATTATATGTATTTAAACTCGTTTGTAAGGCAGTCCATTGTTTGCAGTTGGCAGTTATTGCAATTTTAAATGCAGGTTAGCCAAACCATTAAAACCATTTCGAATTATGATCAGAAATATTTGTATTATATATTATACATGCTACAATATGTGTGGGGCTGTTTTCAGTGTCAAACCAAAGTGACCTTAATAGTTCAAAAACTGTGAAACCGTGGAAGTAATCCAGTATCTAGATCATTAGCTGATCTTCAAATGCAAATGATTACTGGATCAGTGGCTAAGCGGATACACTGTAGAAGAACATGTGATGATTGTAGCAATATATTGGGGTTCACTTTTTGATTAAATTTAATTGGGAAATCAACTTATGAACATTTTATCCTTATCCGGTCTATTTTCCATTTCATCGATAATTGTGGATCTCTCTTGTCTGTAAAATATCAACAGTTAATCATTAAAAATATGTATCTTTGATGGCATCAGGTTGCCGTCAACACGTTGCAATAACGTAACAACAACGTTGACTTGTCACTATCTGTAACTTAATATAGCATAAAGAATAAATTAAATATAAGAACTGTCATTATTATTGTATTAATGTTGCAAATACATTTTCGGAAATTTATTTTTAATATAAAAAGATATGACTCATATTTCGAAGGGTTAACCATCGTATGAAACTAACGCTGTGTGAAATCAATTAGCTTTGTTCAGTTTGCGGTTTGAATATAACGGTCGATATTTTAGCGCTTACAGTTGAATAGTCTGTCAATAAATAGAATAACTCACTATATTGCTTAACATTCGTCAAGTATTAATCAATGGATATGGGAAAATAGAACTAAATTTGTTTGGTTACATAGAAGCCATAACAACCAATAATCGGTATTATTGAAAGGTCTCACTGGAAATGTTTCCGGTTTAAACTGAATTCTTCCAACATATCGTGTCCATGTATTTCGACCAATGTTATGATAGTATAATGTGATACACACGTATAGTTACAAGCTGATTCGCTTTCAGTGTGATATAGGTTATATAAACTTCCTTCAATAAATAATGAAGTTATTGATTGTAAAAGCGTATACAATGTATCCTCTTAGTAAGCTAATATAGGAACACACACATATCAAATATTGGATTTACCGATATAGAATATGGCCTGAATACACCGTGGGTATGGGTGTGCAGTGGCGGAGCAGGGCGTATTGCTGCTCGGGGCCACATATTTGCGAAAGCGAGCCAGCTACTGCGTAGGGTATGGGGCCCCTCAGCGGGCCCCAGAAGCCAGAGGGGTGCTGGTGTTTTGTGAGGCATTATTAATCTTTCCTGAACTTAAATATCACCAATGACCTAGTCAGTTAACACTCAAGGACCTACTCAGTTAACACTCAAGGACCTACTCAGTTAACACTCAAGGACCTACTCAGTTAACACTCAAGGACCTACTCAGTTAACACTCAAGGACCTACTCAGTTAACACTCAAGGACCTACTCAGTTAACACTCAAGGACCTACTCAGTTAACACTCAATGACCTACTCAGTTAACACTCAAGGACCTACTCAGTTAACACTCAAGGACCTACTCAGTTAACACTCAATGACCTACTCAGTTAACACTCAAGAACCTACTCAGTTAACACTCAAGGACCTACTCAGTTAACACTCAATGACCTACTCAGTTAACACTCAAGGACCTACTCAGTTAACACTCAATGACCTACTCAGTTAACACTCAAGGACCTACTCAGTTAACACTCAAGGACCTACTCAGTTAACACTCAATGACCTACTCAGTTAACACTCAATGACCTACTCAGTTAACACTCAATGACCTACTCAGTTAACACTCAATGACCTACTCAGTTAACACTCAAGGACCTACTCAGTTAACACTCAATGACCTACTCAGTTAACACTCAAGGACCTACTCAGTTAACACTCAAGGACCTACTCAGTTAACACTCAAGTGAGCAAATATTGTTATGGTATACAAAGAATGGATAATTTAAAATAGTAAAATAAATTAGTAAATAGGCAATAACAGTAAGGCACAGTAGCAAACATTGTCACTTTTTGTCTAGACAATATGTTATTGATATGGGGGGTGGGGGGGGCTCCTCATTTCGTTTGCAATTTGTTTGTTTAATAAAGTTATAAATATTCACAAATATTGGAAGTACACATCATGAAATCATTAACACGGATGAATCGTGTGGTTCAAACCCCTAAATACTTCGGATAACTATTTTTATTCACATTTCGTTGTTTTTTGGAACCAGTTGGCATTCAGGGACCGTCGATCTACCTCATCACAAGAAGCCTGTTTGTGTTGTAATCATCTGGTTCCATCTCGCACCAAATCAATTCGTATATTTTTCGGCATTGGTGAAGGCCATGATGCAACATAATTAAATACATTAATTTAATTTTTTCATCGTCAATTTCATCACTATATCTATAACCTTGTGGGGATTTTTCACCGACATCACCATTCACACCACTTACACCGGGGACTGGATCATGACCATCTGAGGGCAAGAGGTCGCCCTCATCTCCAGACAGATTTGCAGTGCCTTGATAAGAATTACGCTGTTTTGTCTTCACTGACTAGTGTTGTAACGATGATGATGTACAATTTTGTTCCTTTTCATTTTTCGGCCCCGTGCGAGCTTCTGTTGTTTATTTATATCACGATCTACTTAATCTCTGTCTTTTGATGACTAACCACTCGTAGATCTATTACTCGCTGATTTACTTATAGGCTAGATACACCTAATGTCTATCAAACTAGTCTGAGTTTGACTGTACACAAACACAGTGAGTCTATGAATGAGGCTTTTCGCGTGCAAAGGCGTGCAAGTGTTTATGACGCTTTAGAGTGGCGACTTTTCATGCTGAGATATGTGTAATGTCTCACCAGACCATAAGCCGCCAAGCAAAAACTAAAAACCAATCACCTACAGCCGTGGAGTTTGGAAGTAAAACACTCAAGTCAGATCACAATATTCTTCAAAGCAATATTTTATAAACTATAAACCCCAATTGTCACTGTCTTTAAAAGTCAAACAACGGGCAGGGGTCATGAAGCGACTGCTATTAAAACTGAAAATTTAATTGCTCTAATAAAATTATTATTACTAATATCAATACGAATGCACCAAAATGACCAAGCCACATTTTTATATTATGAAGATATTCATGAGGATGAAATGAAGTTGAAAATAAAGCCATCAACTGAAACTACGTTTTCAACCGATAGTTTGACTGAATAACAAAACCGAAAACTGAACATAAAACTATATATTCCGAATGATTCAGTAATTTAATTGATTAATTAGTGTATTGTTGATAATATTTCACGATTTTATCACATTAGATAATATACTAGACACTTCTGCTTTCCAGTATTGTGGATGCTAGAGATTATTTCGCTTAATATACACAAACAACATTATCAATTAATTGACTTAACTTTTAGTGATTTCGTTTGATATTTCTACAGAATGCGTCATTCCTTCAGTGTATATGTATTGATATATATATATATATATATATATATATATATATATATATATATATATTAATATATATATATTTAATCTGATTAGTGTAAGTAAACACAGACATTATTGGTTGGATGGCAGACCGAGTTGAACTTGCATAAGTAATGATAGCAGTTCCTTTGACAACATACAAGCAAATTAAAGAGATGGTAACATACAGATAATATAGCCTAAAACACATATAATATTTTGGTTCATCGAGGTCATATATTTGAGAAAAGGGGAAACAAAAACCTGACAGTTCTTTATATTCCACTCTCAATGTTTACAGCTAGTCTATGTTTTATATGGCGACCTAGATAATTAGCACGGTGAGTATATGTGCGTGTGTATGTTAAGACTCGACAAATCACATGGAAAACGTTCGGAAAAATACAACTAATAAAATATCAACTATTGCTATTATCCCTCATCTATCAATACCAGTATATATCAGCATATCAGTAGCTAAATTATCAAATTGGTTTATGTGGAACATCACTAGCAAGGTTATATATATATATGTATATCCTTATCCTTTGGTCATAGGTAAAAGGTGGGTTTGTGAAAACGCATAGGATATTATTTTTGTGTACATTATTTGACTGTACAGAGATAGTCAATATTGGAAGATGTCAAACTAGTGTGAACTTGTGGCTGATGTGGCCTTTTCAATTAATTATATTAATATACTCTGATTATTGACCTTTGGGGTTTTATCAAGAAAATGAAATGGACACATATTTTAATACTCACTTAGTGTACCTATGTACCCGCCCATTATCCCCATTTACTTTTAAGAATTTTATGGTATTGTACTCGATTTCCTCAGATAATTGCTCTTAATATCAATTAGTTTGGGGTTTTTTTTCAGTCCTGTTTTATTCCCTGAAATAAGCAAAATATCTTCTTTGACAGAGGTTCAAATGAAAAATGCTATATAATTTATGGACAGTAAACGGAGTGAATGTCCACAGAAAACTACACTCGGTGCTAACCACACAATCCGATGCATCTTGCCGCACTCTCCAATGAACTCATTCAAGAAAAGTCGTTTTGCTATACGGAAATAGAATCCAGGTAAAAATGTCACAAGTAAAAATGTTACAGGTAAAAATGTCACTGGTAAAAAGGGCACGGAAAAAAGTCACAGGATAAAATATCATAGGAAAAAAGTCAGAAGAAAAAAAGAAACAGGACATTGTGTTAGCACTGTTTCTGTGTGTTTCTTTAATAAAAATGCTAACTGTCGATTTCTCACTTTTTAAAGGCTAATATGTTATCACTGTTTCTGTGTCTGCCATAATATCAAAATAGTGTTGTCAGCACATACAAGTCATTTAGTGGAAGTTAATAACTGATTTAAAATATTTGTTTTTTTAATTAATGTTTTGTTACTTGAATATTATGACAGACTTGAATATTTTTATTACCCGTCTTTCTTTCCTAGCCAAAATTGTGATTTTTTTCTGACTTTTTCCTGCAACCTTTTTACCTAGCCAAAAAAATGGCCCAAATCTTCCCCCGTTTTCACTTGACACTCTTAAAGGAGAACCCGAATATTTCCGTACAGTAAAAGAAACCCAAATATCTCGCAAGATACTACAAGGTTGTGTACAATAAATATGCATTTCAACTGATTGCGTGGTTCCCCAAGAACTAACTTTAATATTTTCAGGGATAGAAAATGAGCCCAAGCAAAGAAACCTAATATTTACCTTATGTCAAAGGGAAATGGATTGTGAGGAGACAGTGGTGATTCTTGAGAAAAGGAGCTGAAGGTATTAAGCGTACTAGCGTCGAAAGAGGTGGTGACATCAGAGTCGAAGCTGGAACTAGTGTACACAAAACATGCCGTACAGATTCTGCTCAATCAGTAAAAAGAAGCGCTTGTGTTTCCTTGGGCCGTATGACGCAAAACACATTGCTTTCTCGGTGTAACCAAAGTCAAGAAGATACTCCTAAAACAAAGTCATGCAGAAACGGACAGTTTTATATATTGTAAACACAGACGCATTCGTTAAAACGATATTGGTTCATTGCAAAACACTGAGAGACAAATTGTCCATTGCTGTTCAAGTTCGCATCAAAAGGTTTGGGGTTGATCTCCATGAGGCGGACTGTGTTTACCACCAGTCATGTAGCGTTAATTTTCGCACAATACGGAAAATTCAAAAACAGTTCAAGTCAGTTGATTCTGCAAAAAGACAAAAATCTGGAAGACCAACGGAATACGATCAGGAAGAGGCTTTTTAAAAGTTTGCACATTCCTCGATGAAAGAGCAGCTACGGATATTAGACCTTGTTGCTAAAATGGGAGAATACTTGAGTCATTGCAAATCCGTGGCATATGTATATCAGGCTCTCAATGCAAAGCTCTTAAAACAATATACTGACTATATTCATGGTTTAGAGCAAGGGTATGAAAAAGATTGTGACCTTTAGGGGGGAAACCTGTCAGCTTCTTCGTGTTTACTACAATTTACTTCGAGAAGGTGACGAAGAAGCACAGAAACGAGCAATTCTACAAAGTGCGGCAAAACCTATCAAAAGTGACATATAAACAACAGTTGCGACACATATCCAGATCGAGCAGAACTAAAACATTGGATTATGTCCCAGCAAGTTTGCGATTCTTGTAACAACATCTGTTTGTTGGGAAGAATAAGTCTATAAAGGTTGCTAGTATTGGGCAAGCAGTGCAGCCAAGGGCTGTAATTGCACTATTACAGCTTGGTTTCGCAGTGCAAAGGCACCATTTCTATAGGTCACCGTTCTTGATAGATAGAAGTTCCAGTATGGGTTCCATGTAATCAGGAGCAGTACTGGGCTGGCTTTGGCTCTGATCTTGTGATAGAACAGACACTAAAGCGCTCACTAAAAAAACAAGGGAGCCTGGTGCAAGGAAGTGGAATGTCAGACAGCTATTTGGACTATGTATTCCAGTGTCATCTTTTTACAACCTTGCCATGCACGAACTGACCGCAAATAGTTACACAAGAGATGAACAACACAAGGAGTTGTCCACCTCCAGAGTGAACAGGGAGGAGGTTTACCTTGTTAAGGTTGCAGCCAAACTGGACAGATTCACGCCATTTTCGGATATTAAATCATTGCGTCATATTATCACAGCAGTTACTGCAAATGAGATTGTCAATGTACATGACCTATTCACAATAGGAAATGACGTAGTCAAGAATATGGATAGTCATTCCATTTTCTCGTATTCGCACAAAAGGAGTTGTCACAAAGTGTGATTTAGTGTTACACCCTCTTTGGAGAAGACACTGATCTCCTCCTACTCTTGCTCTACTAGCCTGAAGCAACAAACTGCACTGAACTCAGTTTCCGCTCAGACAAGGTAAAATCAAACGTCTATAATATCAAGGTCCTTAAGCAGATATTTGGAGAAGCAGTCTATTCTATTGTTCATTCATGCATTCACCGGATGCCATTCAACGTCCAGAGTAATTGGAATCGGAAAGAAGTCAGGTTCAAAAGAATCATCAAGAAAGAAAAGGAAAGTTTCCTCGAAAGTGTTCTGCTAACCAAAGGAAAGTCAGGATGTTGTCGAAACCAGTGGCTTCAGGACAATAGTGTCACTGTTTAATACAAATCAGAATGACTCCCTGGCATCTATCAGGTACAATTTATGATGCCTGAAAGACTGCCCTCCAACATCCTCAGCATGTAAATAAATGTCATTACCTGCGGGCATATTACCAGGTTATGGAGTGGATTGGCCGCAGTGATGAATGATCGATGTTTTACGGCAACTTTTGTGCACATAGTAAACTAAATGGGCCGAGCAACTTCCAAAGGTAATGAAGCAAAATCAAAGATGAAACATCCTTCAGATATGCCCACACCGATATTCGAACTCGGGTGGTATAGATGTGTGCTCCAACTCGCTACCAACTAGACCATGGAGGCCGCCGTGATGGAGTCCTCGAGTGGGGATGGGGAAAACTAATTCTAGAGATGACTGCCAAAAGCCCTGCTCCAGATCTACGTCTTCAGATGATTCACTGCAACTGTTCAGGATGGTGCAATGCCCTAAGATGTACCTGCAGAAAGCATGCGCTCGAATACCCCAGTGCATGTGGATATTGCCAAGATGGCAATTGTGACAATATGCCAAATAAACCAGTGGCCGAAGTGGATGAGGAACAAGTCGGCATCTGATAAGCTTATATATTATGCATTATGACATCAGTAGTGAGTAACATGAGTGTTCCCTTGATTAGGTCACTGATGACGTCATTACATTATTACAAACGCGACATTCGTTCCAGAAAGTCGTTATTTGAAAATTTTGGCAAGATGAACATTTGTTCAAACATCATATCGGTTAGAGTTCTGCCGGTGACCATCTTGTTTTACGTCATTTATGGAGACTTTCCCGTGGGCCAAAATGTCCCAACTTTTGATATATTGTTCTCCACATCAAATACTATAAGATGTTTGCCAATTATTTTGGGGTTATGTGATACATCGAGAGCACTTTAAGCGACTTGATCAGAAATATACAGCAGCCACCACCCACCAAGTCAGATGATTTTGGGTCATGTCATGTTTTGATCTTTCTGGTCTGTATTTCATTCCACTTATCACCACTATGGTTGGGTTTAGGGAATAGTGGAGTACCAAAATCAGAAGCAAAAATTGCTCATGGACATCCACAGATGTTCTAGTTTCATGCCAGATCACAGACCTTGTCACTGATCCAAAGTAATATCTGTTTTGTTTAACAAATTAAACGAAATCTCTATGATGGATTGAACTAGGTACAGTCCAGATCTAAATCGCATTAAGAATATGTGGACCATAGTGAAGGTGGTAGACAAACAATCAAAACTTACCAACACTATCTTTGACCAAGAGAATGTTGACTAGACACCAAAACTTTTGAATAACTGTGTTGTTATGTGAAGACCAAAAAAAGCCTAATTTGGTCATGTTTTTTTCACTTAAGCTTTTACAAATGACTATATATAGAACAGACACAAAAGTCCCTTGGTTGTAAAAAATTCAGTCAAATTATGTTTTTTCGCTATTGCCTTTTTAAATGCTTTTCTTAGTCCTTTTCTTACTTTTAATTAATAAAAATATAATATTCAAAGATATGTTAAATAATTTACACAGAGTATGAAACGATGCTCTATGGCTACAGACCTAAACATAGAACATGTCAGTGGGGATAACAGTCGAGATGGTTTTTATTTTATAATCGGGTATGTGCCAGCAAATGTGCACAATAGTCTTAGTTTACACCAAAAATGTACAAAATGAAACGGGGTAATTTATTTTCTTTACAATTGTTTCTTTCACTCGGTAAATTGGTAATGACTACAGTAAGAATTCACAATCATACAGGTCATAACAATAAAGGTACAAATAACATGTCACTGAACACAACAAATCTCTTGTATCATTATTGACCCTACTTTACTATCTAACATTATTGTCATATGATAAGGTTGCATTAGAGTTGCATATTAACACAAAACATTCAATCTAAGACATTACAATGATAAATCGTTCTAACACTCCAGCTGTCATAAGAAAGTGTACCAATGGAAATTATTTTTAAAAATACAACAAAAATGAAACACTTTTTTGTTCACCTAAAATGACAATAATGTAGAACAAAATGTCACATTGTGAATAAATGTAAACTTTAGCTCTAACAGACATCAATAATTAGATCAACAAAAGGAAATGCTAGCCATTTGTTAAGCATAAATTATATGCTAAATTTTAATGAAGTCCTCCAAACAAGGCGAGACAACATCTGATCAATTATATCAGAAATTCATAAAAACAAAATAAGCTATTATATAATCAAACACACATGAAAGAACCAGATGATATGTGCAGAACAGACATTTACAAATGCATTTCATCCAAAATGAAGGTTTACCCTGAATTCCCCCGTGATTGACACATGAAGAAAGACATCTTCAAGAAACAACCAAATTTTACAATACTAAGTAAAAAGCTGTTGCCATGACAGCTATTAATGATGATGATGTAGGTCTGTCATAAACATGGTGATATTTCATAGACTAAAACTAAAAAAATGAATAAAAAATTTAAAACAGCGAGTATTTGTGTTATACATATGTTTCCTATGCTACAAGTTACATACTACCATTACTATATAATTAATAAAACCGAGTTTCAGTATAGCAATATTTCCTATACTCAAAAATGTGACTATCTTGCTATCCATTAATTATATTATCAATTAACACAGACATTTAAACAATACAGAGTATAAATTATATTTGCAATATTTATGAATCAAGCCAATGCACCAATCACTTAAATCAACACAAGCATGTTAGCATAAAACTATCACTCATAATCACACCCGGAAAATATTTGACTAAACAGTTTATAGTTAAAAGGTGCTCCAAAGGTATGACATCATAATTACTATTTTCACAAAAGTGCATAATAAAAGGGAATCATCTACTACCATATTTATCTGATCATTGATACAGATGGCATCTCTGATTTAGATTAAGAATGACATGGATCCAGATCACTACATAACAAAAACAGCTGAGACAGAAAAACTAATATATATATATATATATATATATATATATATATATATATATATATACACATCCTGTCTTTAACATAGGATGGCATATATTAAGCAATAAATGTGAACAACTTTATACAACAGCAGAGTCCCTGTATTTGCCTATTCTGAAAGCCATTATCATGTAATCATGCTTTCATTCTCAAATACACGCTGTACAGCTTCCAACACATCGTTCACCTCCATGGTGGGTTTGCGTAGCTCTGGATCCATGATAAAATCCCTGTGCACGTGGTCTTGGTGTAATGACCTGCGATCATTATTCTGGTACACTCCTGTAGAGACCAGAATTGATGCACATGAGTAAGCACCAATGTGCTCCATGTGTTCCTCTGTTTCACTGCCCAGACCTTCCTCAGATCTTTCATCATCATGTTCGATTATCTCAGCACCCTGACGTAGCAAAGTCTTTGGCACTTTGCTTGCACATTTGACAAGTTTCTTCTGCAGGTATCGGTTAAAAAGATTGGCTCCATAGATATCCACATCAGGGTTATCTCTGAAAAACACAAATTACACAATTAATTGTAATAAAGCTTGTTAATTTCAACAGCTAAAATCATGCTCATTCTAACTGTTAATTCAAGCAATTGAAATAGACACCTAAAATAGTATTAAAAAATTACATTATGCATAATAAATAATTAATCATCTACTGCAAATCATGCAACATGGTTAATTAACTGAATTAGAAAGACTGTTTATTTCAATTGATGTTACTGGCTGAATTTTCAATTCCTGAATTGATAGGCAATTCCAAAATTGGAATTAGCTAATTTTAATAAAAATGGAATTGGATTTTTTTAAATTGGAATTGAAGTTTGCTACAAAAAAATTAAATCCACAAATTAATTTACCATTTAATTTTTTAATTCAGAAATATTTCTTCCATTAGAATCCTACTTGGAATATAAACTACTCGGAGTAGATATTCCAAGTAGGTACTTGGAGTACCAACTCATGGTAAAACGTATTAGGTAAAAAAAGTGTAAAAACAGAATTGGAATTGATAAATTTGATGTGGAATTGGAATCGACCAAATGGAATTGAGTAGAATTGGAAAAATGGAATTTATCCCATGTCTGCAGCTAGTAATTGACAAACATTATCAGGTTATTAATGTGCTAGGATGCATTGTTTGCTCAGATGTATAATCTATATTATATGCTAACAGAAAAACTGGTGCTCATTCATTTCATATTATGAGTAAAAGCTGGACATAGTTGGTATTTCAGGATGGAAATGGGATATGCATAACAAATTGTAATCTTTTCAATGTGAGAAAACAGTTATTATCACAAACCAAATTAATATCACAAAAGAAGTTTATATTGACAATAAGAGGCAAAAACACAGTTCACTTTTTTATTTAATGCAAAATGTATATTTTAACCTGGAGTTACAATAACAAATGTCCAATGAATTCAGCTCAGTTTGTATGTTATTTACCCTATGCAATACATGCGTCTCAGCCCTGGTAGCCCCATGTTCCGTGCGAGAGTCTGGAGCACATGTTCACTGTGGATATACGTGATCTCACTTGGCTTACCAACCAATGCAGTATATTTAAGGTCGTAGCCTGTGATCTTCTTGTACAAGCTTTCCACGCAATGAAGAAAGGCACCATGACCGAACCTGCAAAAACAAAGGGTGCATTATGATTGCACTCATTGAAATTTGCAAGCAGTCATCACCAAGCACATATTGATAAAGCATAAATGTCACCCAATAACTGAAAAGGCAGATTCTTTCATTCTCAGCCTTGATTTACCTTGGCATTGGTGCCTCAGCCATCCACATCAAATCGACACCACAGGCTAATACAGGTATATGAGGATATGGTATCTCCTCTGCAGCCACGGATGGCTTACCATCTGTTAGTAAAACGTCCATGATCAACTGCAAATTCATCTCCCATCGTACAGGCTCACCAAACATAATCACGGCTGTAAACAAAAAGAAAACATCATTATATTTAACCATAGCCACATGCACCATAACCAAAATTTTGAATACAGTATTAGAGCCAAACCTTTACAGCATAACAGACAAGGGATCAATTCAATTCTGGAATTGGTGATCAATTCCAAAATTGATTATCTAAAAAAAGTCAAATCGGAATTGATAAATTTTTAATTGGAATTGGAGTTTCTTACAAAAAAATTAAATCCACAAATTAATTTACCATTTATTTTTTTAATTCGGAAATATTTGTTCTATGAAAATCCTACTTGGAATATAAACTACTTGGAGTAAGTATTCAGAGTACCTACTTTGGTAAAAAGTAGTAGGTAAAAAATGGAATTGTTGGCTATCTTCCTAAAAATAATCTAAATGTTCTGTCAGATATCATTATCAGAATAAAATAACACTTACTTTCAAGGACTAGCAGAGATTTAGCTATCTGAACAAAATAGCAGCATTATGTTCCAAAGATCTATTTAATCTTATATTACTAACCTCCAAATTATATCCAAATTTTGTTTGTGGTGCTCTTAGTCAAAAGCGTATTCCACACATTACTTCAATCAGTTGTTACTAACAAAAACATTTTATTGAATAGAAATATATTTTAAGCAACCACCAGATAGTTAATATCATAATCTCTATAGACTCATCATCCATCACCACAAACATGGTATGGACCTGCACCCACATAGAGAACTGAATTTTGTTTATGCTTTTTCAAAATGAATTCCTGAGGGGTTTAAGTTTTAAAACATTACAAAAACTTTTTTTTTAATTTGAGTAAATAATACACTTCACTTAGTTAACACACATTGTATCAATATTAGCAACAGACATGATTCTAATAACAATAGTATTGTGGTTTCTATGTGGTCTTCTGTCATTGTGACCTTTTTTTGAAATATGTTCAACTCAGTTATATAACCAGCCACTTGAGTATAAATCACAAGTGCTTTGCTTTAGCACAAAATATTTCTTCTGCCAAAGACATATTTTGAGTCACTCATATTAAACAAACACCTTGCTGGTCAATAATAAGTTTTGTCAACACACAGATCTACAATCAAGACAACATTTATTGTAATGTAAAAGGCTTATAATATTAAACAGCAATAGTTTTGTTCTCATACTGCGAATCGTGTGGTATGTTTGATGGCTAGTGTTCATAAATGGTTTATTTAGATAATATAAAAATGGGGAAAATCTGAAGGGTTATTTTCATTAAAGGGATAATCCACCTACATTTCAAATTTTCAGGACTAATATTATCTTTAAGTTTAATATCAGTAAGCTAACATGTACAATTGCCATTCATAACTCACCTTCTATTCTAGGAAAGTAATTTTCAAATGCACAAGGCTGAAATCATAAATATACAAATGAGAAACATAAACCACCATTAAAACATTCTCATAAAAGTCACAGAAAACTATGTTACTGGTAATAATAAATACATTAAGCTGAATAGTATATGAAACATCTCATTTATATTAACAACCAAACATACAAATGAGTTAAATGGAAATGCTGGGATGTAAATTACACTGAAGACATACAATATATTTCACTTATATTAATCATCAAGTATACAGAGGAAATGATGGATTTGAAGTAAAAAAACCACATTTGTTAAGATTTAACTTACAGCACTAAGTTTTCTTTTATAGTCCATGGTGTCCAGCTTAGGAAAGCGTTTCCTCAGTGTTTCTATTGTTGTAATTCTTTTGAAGCCGAGATGTTTAGCTATTTCTGTAGTTGGGCCTTGACCTGAGACAAGGACATGTTTGTCCAACAACTGCCTAAACATCTTCAGTGGACTGTGTGACAGAATTACTTGGTCTTCCTTAACCTGTTGATTAGACAAGCAGACATGGGTTGACATGTAATCAAGAATAAAGGTGGACATCACACAGTTTGGTTGGGAGGTGCAGGGCAGTATTCCATCACCCTCTGCTGACACTGGTCTTCCCGTTCATCCAAATCTGAGGGGAAAGCATGCAGCAATGAGAGTTTTAACTGCCACAAAAATAGTGTGTCATGCACTGTCCATTGTGCATGCTCAGCAGCTGATGGGTGTTGCAACCAATACACAATGAGGGACGATGCACACAAAAATGGAGCTGAACAAGCAGAGTATGGGTCTGATTAGCAGCATGCTTAAAGTTAAAGACAGGTGTTTCATTTGTTGCCCAATCAAGAAATGAAACTTAATTAACTGTATTGATATTTTTAGTAGGTTCCATTACAGTAGAATGTCTATCTTCTTTTGATAAAGATAAATTAACTTTGGATACATTAATTGTTAGAATAAACAAGATTTATTTGACATTAAATTAATCATAATGCATTTGATTTATACTAAATTATAGGTTTATCATTTTCCCTAACTGATAAAATGTCTCTATGTACACCATTTCTGTGAGATTATCATGGAAATCAGTAAATATTTTTAGGCAAATACATTTTTCAGTAATGATGCTATTGGCTAATTGACATAAAATAAAAATTATGCATTTTGTAAATATCAAGTTATCTTTATCATAATCCTTGACCATGAAAATGTACTGTATATACTTGTGTATAAGACAAGGTTTTAATCCTTGAAAAAATACATCTTATACACGAGTCAGCTGAAAAAAAAGTAATCGGTCTGGTGAGTGATAATAGTTGAAATTTGCTTTTATGTTTCAGTTAGATATACTTGTGTTTCTGCTGAAAAAGTTCAATTTAAATTGCAATTATCGGTGACAGTTTTGTATTTTAATTTGTTTCATTCAATGTTTTAAAAACAGAAACCTGTGAGTACCAGCAATAATTAACAATTTCAGCTTGATTAGGTGTCCTCATAGTTAATTTTGTGTATAAATATCACTGATGTCTTTGGCTGTTTGTCTTTCAAGTTTTAAATTCTGCCTTGTCTTAAGTTATACTGACCATGTCATATAAAAGTTATATATACAAGATAAACTTATACACACCTTTTATCTAATTATCATACATACATATTGACCATGAAAACATGGGTACTTTTTTTAAAGACACCATAATTGTGACCGTATTGTGCATACTTTCGACAATATTGAATTAAACAGATTTTTCAATAATGGAGGCACTAATTTGCATACAAAATCTCCCTCAGGGTTGTTGAAATGACAACCCAGCCAAATTTCATCAGTGACTACATGCAATGGCAAATCCACCATAAAACCTAATACTATAGAAAATTCAGATTCACAAAATGGCAAATGAACTAGCAATTGAGAGTAGATTATAGTTCACATACAGAACCAGGAGTGTTACAATTAATTGTATTTACTAATCAGTTATTTGTTCTAGGTCAGCTATTTTTGGGCTATCTTAGTTAACAACATTTAGGATTTCAACTTGTACCACCATATTTATTCTATATATTTGCTGCATCTTTATTTTCATCCATGGTCTGTTCCATAATATTTCTGTAGTAGGGTTTCTTATACTGGCTTGTAAGTACCAGTCCACATTTTCACTTTACTACATTCATCAAATAGTCACAAGTTGATCAGTTTCTATTGTGTCATAGCTGTGGCCAGTTAGTTTAAATTTGAATACTGTGTCATACTCATAGTTGTGGCATTAGTGTATATCTGATTGCATAAGCTAGCTGGTCATGGATTGGTCAGTTTTTATTGCATATAGCTACATGGATATATATATATATATATATATGCAGATTCAATTACATTAATGAAGCTTTCCAGGGATCTAAAGGCCCAATCGTGATCAGATAATCATTTAAGTTTAAACTAAATGGATCACAAAAATTTCAATGTCGATTGCATATGAAACAAACTCGTGATAATTTCACTGCATGGATACATATCGGCATAATAGAATACAACTGATAAGCAAACCTATGTGCACATACAACATAACCTATATAAATGGGAAATTATTTTATGCACAAAAATAGTAATTAGTAGTTTTATCGAAGCATTCGATTTCAAAATATCATCACTTTCTGTGTCTAAAACCATACAATCATCTACCTCTTCCTGTATAAAAGTGTGACAAGATGCTGTGAAATAGCATGTAATAAAGACAAAAATAGATAATGTTTTGTGGGATTACTTTGAATTAAGTAATTGACTTTTTGATTTGTTGTGAATGAATGTACTGTAAATACAGTATTATAAAATAATGAGGCTAGTACTGAAAACAAAAACATTAAAGCTTAACTAGGAAACCACCATGATTTTGATTAGCAGAAGCATTGTGACACTAATGTCAGTCTTGTTGTTGGTAAATCTGATAATATATTATATGTATGATGGGTTTGTTTACTGCATGTTCTTTTGCTGAGTCATACTCAGTGTAATAAGCTAAGTGGTTGGATTGTTTATTGTCACCTCAAGTGTTAATCCATAGTTTCAGGGAACAAAATTTTCTTATTCTCTGTCAAAACCCTGAACTAGATATTTAGTTAATTCTACAAACTATCAACCATAATCTGGATACCAACTAGGACATAGGTATACATGAAACACTCACACATCAATTGACACATCCAACAGAAGAAGATTAACATTGTTTAAGCTAAGGTTTAAACTACTGTGTATCATTATCCTGTTTGATATAACAATCTGCTGACTATATTTATATGATATTCACATAATGAGTCTACTTTAATACATATCATAATGCCATATTTTACTGCTATCATAGCAGAATAAAAAGCAGAAAAATCTTCACAATCACATACCAAGTAATGATAAATTGACAAATTGAAATCACAGCAGTATATAGATAGTGCATTATGATATCTTTCAGGACTAATTTTCTTCTGAAAGAACCTAGCTTCTTCTAGAATAGAGGAAGAAACTGCAAAATGTAAAATAACTTACTCCTATGTAACTTTTTGTTATACATAAATACTAACAAGATTTTAAAATATACCTACATAATTGTTTATAACAGAATCATCACATAATTTCTTTCAACATCCCAAAAATTTGTGTATGAATAGTAGAAGGATCAGTTTCTACATAATTACATTTAGTCTACTGGTAAGATTTTAATAACTAAACAAACGGCAAGATAGTAAAAATAAATAACTAGAATATATCACCATATTATTGCTCTAATATACACACAATAATAGTGTAAAAATTATGTTCTCATTAATAGATTTATCTTAATTCTAAGAAGAACAAAACATTAAATATATGTGAAATTCAATTCATTAGCATACTCTGACCCATTTATTTTCAGATTCCAGTTATAAGACAACCCAGTAATTGAGCAGAGTGGCAGTGGTTTCTATCTCGCATAACAGTTAATGGTAAGTCGATTCCTGTGTTGCCAAGCAAATAACTAAATGATTACTTATTTAAAAAGTTGATAAAATACCAGGTTTGTGGATAAATTTCATGGATATTGCTTCCACCAAATGACTGAAAACAACCATCTTCTGGAACATGATGATATCCAAAATTTAATGTCTTATCTCTCAAATGAAGACATATTTATACCCAAAACTTGAAATCAATCAAATTTCTTTTAATTAATTGCTAGTGGTTAATCTGACTTTACTAAGTGCTAAATATCAAACATTTTTACACAGAAAAACATGGTACCTACTTATTTACGTCATTGACAAGGATCAGTCTCAAAATTCAACCATGCCAGTAATTTGTTGTTGCTTATTTAGCCAAATGGGTCAAGTATCCAGCCTTTTTGTACCAATAAAAAGCTTTTATATATATTTCACAGCAAAGAATCAATGACACACATAAAGGTAATGTCCACTTCATGGTCACCATATAATGAAATCTATGATAACCATTGTCCATAGCTATTAAGCTGCAGAGAAGAAATCCATGATTTAACTTGTTATGCTCAGTTTGTATACTACAAATCAAGTAGACACACTCGGATTTACATTAATGTGATAACCTTGTGTATTTCTAGGCCAATAACAGTAAACAAATTTGGCATTTAACCACCTTGAGATCATGTAAATAAACATTTCAAAGTAATCAATACTTTAAACATCCTGTCAGTGAATATACAGGCAAGATGAACATCATAGTATATGAACTGTAAACAACTCAACATCGAAAACAATTCACAGCTTTGTCAATTATTTTCAGCCCAGTAAGATATTAGTTTATCTGTGGGTAACATCATCAACACACCTCTACTGTATTCACAACAAAACAGTCATAGAGAAACAATACTTCAAAAATCCACTTGGACCTCAAACATTATTTACGTAGTCTACT
Organism: Paralvinella palmiformis; assembly: GCA_025642065.1. Lineage (NCBI taxonomy): Eukaryota > Metazoa > Annelida > Polychaeta > Terebellida > Alvinellidae > Paralvinella > Paralvinella palmiformis. The sequence goes on along the minus strand of JAODUP010001439.1, from coordinate 8,329 downwards.
TAACAGATAAGTAATTTTTATATTGATCTATACACTACTGCACTAAACTCAATCGAAGTTGCTTAAAATAAACCACTGAATAAATGCCTTTCAAATATATTTCACAACCATCATATGTTATTAAATGCATGTATTTTGTTTTTAAATAGGCCTCCCATTTAATCAGATTTGGCAATATACAGAGTGTCATTATATACTTAACATTTATACCTGGAATAAAAATAATTAATCAACCAACAAATCACAATATTTAACAACCGATTTTGTGGATTATTGGTTTATATATTGTTGAAATACATCCAATGTTTGGCTCTTTTTGGGACATAATATTTCTGTTGAATAAAGTCTGCAAACAATTAAAATATTCAGTCTAATCTGTAATATTCCAGAATTCATTACTACATTTCAGACACTGATGAAGTAGGTTATTTAACAGTGTTAACAATTGAAGAGTTTTAAATTAAAAACCTACAGCATGCAAAAACAGCAACTGGATCCTGAACAAATGTGTAAATTATCATTGCAATATTTGTTTGATTCCACCTCACAGCAACATTGTTAGTACATAATTCTCTTATGAGAAAAATACTAAAATAATTATCAATATTAAACAATGAAGTAATAAAAGAATACATGATATCCATATATTATTCTTAAACAAGCACCAATAAAGGCTTCATGTTAATATGCACAGATACTTACCTCTATTCCAAGCCAATCTGACAACTGTTTGGATTTATCCTGTCTTAGACAATTTCCAGCATTTGTCACAAATATCGTTGGTACCCAGAAATTACCATGACGATCTGTCAGCAATCTGAATGCCTCTCGTGCGTGTGGCAAAATTGTTCTGCCACGAACAATAACGCCATCTATGTCAAAAAACAGTCCAAAGTCTGGACCTTTAGGTAGGTAACCAACCTGTAATAAAACATGTTTATGCTTAATACAAATAAATACCAAATTCTATCTTGATTTTTTGTGTCATGATTGTAACAGAATAAAAACAATGGGGTTGAACCAGCAAGAGTAGCATTGACAGTCCTATCACAAACACATGGGAGTCAATTGAGAATTTTACTCAATGTGATAATGAAAATAAAGGATCCATAATAAAAATAAGAAAAGCCTAAAATCTCACTACAATCAATGCAAATGATACCAACTACCAAACTGATGAAGAAAGATGCAATGTAATCGATTACATTGTAAATGTAATCATAATAAGCGATTACTTTCACGATTACACAAGATTTGCCATATTAAATCATGACAAATATATGGTTTAGTATGTATGGGAAAAGTTAACAATAGAACTGATTAACCCATTGACAGACTACTGTCATAGTTCTACACATGATGATTTGTCAGTTTTGAACATGAAAGGAAAATTTGTTGAAACACTGCTTCAGATGTTGCCGCTATTACAGTTCATATAAAGAGGCATTTCCGAAGCTATTTACACAACCAGCAATCGTCCATGATTTCTTTCTGGCACTGTCGTTTTAACTCCAGTTGTAAATGATCCTGATTGGTCAGCAGTCAGATGACAAGCAGGCAATTAAATTAATGCATGGTATATCTTGCCCCCCTGAGAGGCTGTGCTTATCAAGCAAGCCTGGGGATTCTCCAGAAAAACAAGTAAGCACAGAGATCAAAGTATGGAGTTGGGAGGTGGCTGAGTCATAGAAGAAAAATATAACTTAAACCATTGTGAAACTGTGGTCCATTGACAGAGGGGGTTAGGTTGGGGGTTTGACTATATTCTAATTATCCTATTTATTATATAGACCTTACCTGACTATAGTTACACCATGCATGATGCAATTCGTTACTAAAATATATTCAAATAATTCCACTGATATTGTTTGCACTAATCTCAGTTATCTCTATAAATGCCTGTGCATTCATGGCAAATGAATTACTTGCTCCTTTGCTATATGGTGAATACTGATCTCAGAAATATTAAAACAAATTAACATTTTACAATGGCTTCAAGGTCTTTATTTTCATATAAAAAACACATCAAAAAGTGTGTCTGGTTCTTACAAAGCGACATGTAAACACTGTAGCATATTTATATCGGTATTATACATGTAACTGAATAAATATTGAAGAATCGCATTCATATTTGTGTTATACACATTGTATCATGATTACTCTACAATGTAATCATAATCGATTACAGTCATAATGAATGTAATTGTAATCTTCTCAAGTAATCGATTACCATGGTCCTGTAAATGTAATCGCCCAAACCCTGACTAAGATAGCTACTGTTACAATTATATCTATAATCCAGTTTTCTGATTGGGGTATGCCATGTTGCAGACATGGGGGTCAATTCAACTCTAGAATTGCCTAAATTTAAAAAAATGGAATTGATAGATTTGAAATTAAAGTACAAAAAAATAAATCTACAATAATTTTTTTATTTCAGAAATATTACTTCAAGGACAATTCTATAAACTACTCATTCAGCGGACCTACTCATGGTAAAAAAGGAAATGAAATTGATAAATCTGATGTGGAATTGACCCCATGTCTGCTGTGTTGTGAGAATATAGCTGTTAATATATATATTGAAGAAATAAATATAATATATTTCCATATAAAGTAGTGTCAGTAAACATATTTTTTACACACTTTCTGTGTTATTTTCAACCTTTTGTTAATTTCAGGCCACATATATCTCAGACATCTTAATAATTCAAACCACACAATGTTATTTATATTATTAATATAAATAACAGTATTAATCTATTTCACGTTAAATTATTTGTTAAAGGTAATAAGCAAATTTTGTGGCCATGTCTAATTAGTATATGGTCCAAAAATATATAAAGACATGGAAATAATTACATCTTCAGTTAAAATCCACTTGCATAATAACAATATTCTATATCCATGTCCAATTCTGTGACAGAAACTGACCTCACTCATGAAAGTATTTAATCTGTAATACTTCTTTAATAATAATAGATCAGCCCCTCATCGAACCAAAGTGGCATAAAATTAGATTACCAATACCACTACCAGCTCATGAGTTCACATCTCAAATATTCTATTATTGCAATATGCATGATACAGTGTCTCACTGATTCACTGGATGGAGCCACACAAATTCCAAATCATGTTTACCATGGAGATGATACAGCTGCTGTCTAGCAAACAATAATAATTTACATGCTATGCTACTTCCATTGGTGTATGGTGCACTCAGCTGTGTACTGGATTCAGCCGCCTGTAATAAAACAGGTGGCTTGGTGGGGTATGCTGATGCACTGGGTGCTGCCACCTGTTAATTAATCTGAGCATGAGTGAGTTTATACGATAACTCTTATGTAATGGAAATTAGCAGAAAAATGGTTGTAGAAAACTGAAATTTTATCAACTTGACAGACAACTGTAATTGGCGGTGAATATCTAATCAATATGTTGAGTCAATCGTTGGAGTAATTATCAGAGTAATGGAGTAGCTTTCTACCTAGCAATTAGCAGTTTCTGGAGTAAATATCAAAGAATAAAGCAAACAAAATGGATTACAGCTTGTATAATTGATGTTATTTATTAAAAATGACATATATTTTTCAAAACTCAGTCAATGTGCTGGAGAAAGTGGTCCAACCATGCAATGACATAGGACATTACATGACGGCCAGGGGCGCAAGAGAATGTGGTGTCACCAAGCGACCACAAAAGATATTCCACGGTGTCCAAGTTTGCTGGTGACCCTTGCTTTATTAGTCACAGAAATATAACAACAAAAATTCATATATTTAACATACATTCATTGATGATATTCAAAATAAATTTTGGCCTATGGAAATTCTATTCATGAAAATAAGAACAATATGCATTTGGCATATAAAGAAAATGAGCAAAGCCTTTAATAACAGTGATGAGACCAACACCATTCTGACAATGTGCAAGAATAAAAATTACATGTTAAAAAGAATTAATGGCATATTGCATCATCTTAATAATAATAGTGTCTACTCAGTAATTTTTTATTAAATTTTAAAACATGTCTAACTTGTTTGCTGAACAAAAAATAATAGCATGCTAATCAGAAATACCATTACTTTATCAGTGTGAAAAATATAAATATAGTATTATTAATTTGGGGTCTAAAATTAAAACAGTAGATCTCTCTAAACACCAATCTATAACAGTATAACTATAAGCAAATAGGTTTTACTTAGCAAAAATTAATAACTAAGTCTAAGAGTAACAGAAATAACAGTCCGAGTTGTATGGCTAATTTAAAGTGACCCACTGAATATCAATACGGCCAACGAATTATAAATATTAATCTATATTAGAGTCTAGTGTTCTCTCTGAGTTATGAAACGAAACAAGATATAATCATCATCATGGAATGGGAAACGCATTTACGACTTCTTATGACGTTAGATGTCGATAGTTGTACCTTAGAAATAGATAATATCAATATATTATCACTTTAAAGAAAATTAGCATGCTTCAATCAGATCTTGCTATTTAAATGAAACGCGATAAAATAACAAATAGACTACATTTTGTAAACAAACCTAGACTGTTACAGAGTATACAAACAACAATGGCGTATGTAACATAACGTGTGGCCAAAATTTGATCCCAAATCAAATTCAAAATGACAAGCAACCCGATAACAAAATAAACTAAAGCAAAATCTTACACTAGAATATTCTTTTGCGTGTCTTCTCTGTCGAATAAAATGCTGCACCGTTGATTTATGTCCTTGTAATAAACTTCGGGAAGACACTAACCACCATTTGTAACATATTCCAGCGGCCATAGTTTGTTGAATGGAAGATCCGGTGATTGCTGACGTCACGAAGGTGTGTCTGCGGGATTGACCAATGAAATTGTGAATCGGTCCGCCCACTTTAGAAATGTCAAGGTTTTTCTTGTCGGTTATACTAAACAGCATACTAACTGTGAATTTATCGGCGTTGAGCATACATTTAATTTTTTACTCTATTTAATATATATATATATATATATATATATATATATATATATAATTTTTAATAACTCTCTAGAGCCTGTTTGCCTTATTTTATATTTCATTTTATGAACCTTTAAATAGAACTTGTTGTTTTTGTCACTACTGTCAAGCTGTGTACCAGGATGAGCTGTGAGTCGGTGAGAAAATGAACACTCCTTCGTGGTAGAGCTAATCACAGCAGTCATCATTAGTTAGGTCTGTATTCTATAATCATAAAACTCATGATTTGTTAGACGAAGCATGCTTTTACAACATTGAAGTTGGTTGTTTTATTATGATGTTTTCTCTTAATGTAATTATTTATTGTTTTAAGTGAATGGCATGAAAAATATCAAGGCGCGTTAAATGATTATCTATAGTAATTAGTATAGTCTAGACAGTATTACTAGTATTGATAGTGATTATTTTCCTAATGATTTGGCCGCAGCACATGGCATGAGTATAGCCAGTGACAATTCTAAACAAACATGGGGTCAATTCAATTCCGGAATTGAACTATACCTATATGTTTGGGTCATTTAGATATAGATAAAATAAGATAAAGACTGAAACAGAAGAAAATAAATCTTCTATATTATTGATCCTGTATAGATATAATTAAAACATTAACTGTTTAGATGTTAGTACACTGCTAGTTTAAATCTGTTTAACAAGAACGAAGGGCCTGGCCCTGGGGATTTAGATCTAGATCTATATTTTAATAGGCTCTTGCTATTAGTCCGGACCTGGACATACATCAAAATAGCCTGACGTCAGAGACACGTGACTGTTTGTTTATGCCACCATGTTGTGGGTCAAGCGGTGGCTTGACTACAAGCCAGTACACTGGTTTCTACTCTAGTCTGGTACAACTCAGCGAACAACAAGGATCTTAGACACACACCCAATATCTTGAATATTTAGGTTCATTCGTCTCAAAAGTAAAGTAAAACAACATCTGTTAGGTTAGAAACCATAGATTTGGTAATTAGCATGGATTTACCACCAAATGTCTTAGCAAGGTATAAATATAAGACAATCCACGTTGGCCAAGATCCCTACACTATGCAGCCAGAGATCTGGATTACCTATAATAATGCCAATATATAATCAGAGGTCATGTACCCTGATATATATAATTACCATCCCCTTATACTGGAGATCAGTTGAAAGTGTATAACGGTCTGGAGGCTTATAGTTATATTAAAGATGGGTGGGTCAGATCATTGATGGTTGCTCCCACCCAACCTGCATCAAACAGTGATTTTGTGACAAAATGACACATGTATATAAATACTTATAACAAAATGGTGTTATAAGAGATCATTATACTCAGGTTAATTGTGTTTTTCAACAGGTTATCATTGATAGAGTCATTGGTGCAGCTAGACATATTGATTATTTTATCTCCAATACATGTATTAATCAGGTGGTATAATTGATTCTGACAGATTCACAAAAGTACAAGCAACACGAACCATTTTATTAATTTTGTTAACTGAACAATTGGGTCATTTTGGAGTAAAGTTATAGGTATTGTACTTTGTAACATTGTGTACTTTTGTCTAACAATACCAATGACCTCAACTTCAATGGCATAAGGGTCATCATATATTGTTGAAATGTAGAGAGTAAACATGTTATTTTTATGTTAGGTGATACATATCTATAGGTACAAATGAGGATATCATAAGATGGCAGCCCTGTATATAGTTTAACCTTATCATCATTGTCAATAAAAGTTGTTTCGTTTATGGTTAAATCATTAATTAAAATCCTTTGTGCTTCACATTGTGACCGAAGTGGTTGGCACTAGTGTGCACTATACATCCATAAGTGTCGGGTTTGGCCCATTTGGATGGACTGTCTCAGTCTCTGTTTACTACTACTAGTACTATCCATTTGTTTTTTCTGTCTGGATCTGCTGGAAATCTATAAAAAGGTATAGTCTTGTCCCTTCCTGCACGGCTGTTATAGTTTACAGCTTTTACAACACATGTATGGCCTATGATGTCGTTAATACCGATGTATTTTGTATTTGTTGTACACCAAACATGAACGTGCCCTAGCTCACAAATCAAATAAATCATAAGTACAAGAATAATTATTTAGCCCCTTTTATTTATTATGTAATATTTATTAATTCAAACATGGCTTAGTTGATAAGTGCAAACTAAGTGTGTCCACATCTCTTTTTATTTCAAAGAAACTCCTTTATTTCATGATTCTGTGAGATCTCTTTTATTTTCACCTTTTGAAGAAAAAAAACCAGATTGACTGCATTTTTATTTGCTTATTTCAATTGAGTGTGTAATTGTATTCAAGTGCCCTTTATACTTTCAAATTGAGCTCCCCCTGCAATAAAACACTGGTTTATTAAAATGTATTATCTATTTTCCCATGAATTTTCTGTTGTCTCCATGGACAAAACAGGACTGCAGCAACATGCAGGCAATTACAATGGCAAACATATATAGACTGCAGAAAAGAGAAGAAAACCAATCAGAGTATGCAGAAAATGTTGAGGAGCGAGGATGATGTGACAAAAGATCAATTAAAATGGACATTGGCCTTGGCAGACAAAAATATACAGGGTTCCTGGAAAACTTTCAAAACTTGGAAAATAACAAATTCATTTTCCAGGTCCTGGAAAGGTCTTGGAATTCTACAAAATCAGGAAATATCCTGGAAAAATATTGCCCGTGAAAACAAATCCACTTAGAAAAAAAAAATTATATCTGTAGAAGAAAACTTTGATTGTAGAAGAAAAAGAGTACTAGTACATAGTCTTGATATCCCATGTTAGTTAAAATTTAAATAAAAGTGGGTCAATTAAACAGCTAGAAAGGATGAAAAGGACGCTGTACCATAAAAATGTCAATAATTGATCATACATTAACTAAATATATGCATTTTTGCACATGTCTTAATTTATTACCTTTAAATCTTGTGTAATTTTGTCCTGGAAATGTCTTAGAAAATAATATTTCGTTGGCTGTGGGAACCATGAATATACCATTCAGATTTGCTGATACATTTTCAAACCTTCTACCAGAACTTTGCCCTGACTCCAAGATTGCAAAGTCTTGCAAAGACATGCCTTTGGAGAAACATTCGATGAGGAACTGAAGGTGGAACTCAAAGGAACATAGGCTTGGATGAGAGTAATGATATAATTGATAATAAACAGTTAGAAATTCATGTCAGGTACTATAATGAAAGCAAACGTGAAGTAGTGACAGATTTTCTTGAGCGTAAATATGCTGAGCAAATTACAGATCACATAATAAAACTCTCAACAAATCTGGTATTAAGTTAGAGTAAGTGATGGGTGTA
>JAODUP010001411.1:0-55713 GCA_025642065.1 Paralvinella palmiformis | reverse complement strand
AAGAAAACAATTATTTACGCTGTGGCGTAGATCATTCCGATAAATCACAAAACTTCACTATTAATCCACCATAATGTCCGACCTATCTGAATCTTCGGACGACTATACTATTTGTTATCATGGATTAGTCAGAAGAATAGTTTGTCACTCATACAACAGTCCTGGCTTACCAATTTGAGCTGAAGAAGACAAATTGTGCCGGAAGCAAGCCGACATTATTGGGCTTGTTCGTCTACGCAACCGAGTTGGAAACACGGATTGGTTCGTTCAGTTATACACATCTATTATATTCTAAGCTTCTTTAAAATGGCTAACAACCACCATTCGCGTATCTAGAATGTCATGATCATTCTTCATGCTGTAAATACGTAACAGAAAAGAACCGTTTACCGGACGATAATCAGTTACCGTAAGTGGCGACTGACAACTTGACAGCTCAGTTGTCATTGTACTCAGTAGGCCTATAATCTATAGATATTCCAACACAACAAATAATACGATGAGCATCACGCTTGGTTATGTAAGAGCTCTTTGAGAAATAATTGTATGGAGATGGCGAAAGGCGCTTTTTTCGTTTTTTACCCCATCACCCACAATAATTTTTTTCAAAGACCCACAACCCAAGTTTTTAATACACACAACCACGCATAATTTAAAATTTCCTTTTAAATATGGCATCTGTATATGAAATGTTCCCGTTTTATCAAATAGTCTCATTTTGTAAGCCATGTACAAAGTTAGTTATACTACTTTTTTCTCCAGATAAATGATCTTTATGCAGGTTTGTTAAAAATATATATGTTATGTGCATGATCTGATAGCTTGCTAAAAGTATGCATTTGTGATAATATTCATCCTAGACTGTGTTTTAGTTTGTGATTTTTTGTATCCTATATAAGGATGTAATTATTGTTCCCTGGAAGAATTGCCAATTTCAGCATTGTGCATTATAGTGTTCCTTGCATAAATTATGGTAGTATTCAGCATCTAAGTGGAATATATAGCCTCAAAATCAGGTTAAACGGTCTGAATAGGTAAAATACTGTGGTCCTTGATGCCATTGGATTCTGATATATCTCGATTTTACCAATCTCCCTGGCCATACATAGCACAAACATTTATTGCACAGACATCACCACAGTACACAATAATATTGACAAAATTAAAACAGTATTTTTCTGTGTTAAACTATTACATTATCTCCAATGTGATTAATTTCTTCGTGGTTCTGCATAAAATATACACGGTATTCAATTTCTTGACACCCACCCATCGCCATAAATATACAGACTTGAAAATAAATATGGAATGTAATTTTAATGTTTCTTATTTATTAGTTAGAATTATGTTTTTCCAGCAAAAGTATGAGGATATGTGAATTTTATGTATTTATCGATATAATTACCCGATGAGGAATATATTGAGCAATGCATTAAATTAAACAGGAATTTGTCAGTAAATCGATTTGAAACGTTCTGATTATTTAGAGTGTTCAGTCAGGCACACGAATCACATTTCAATATTTGGCATGGCCACCACGGGCATCGTACAGAGCTTGTACTCATCGAGCGATGCGGTCAATGAAGGTTGGCAGGACTTGAAGGGGCAAAGCTTGCCATGCATCAATGGCTGCCTATCGCAATTCCGCCAGATTAGTAGGCTGGTTGGCACTTGCATCCATGGTGCGTGTTACCTGGGATCACATGTTCTTTATAGGATTCATATTCGGAGAAACAACTGACCATTCCATGTGTTCGAGCCCTTCAGTTTCCATGAAAATGACCACTGTGCGAGCTCTGTGAGGCCTGGCGTTGTCATCCTGGTACACACAAATATGCCCAAATGTTAGACGAGCAAATGGCAATAACTTTTCTTCCAGGATCTGTAGCTACTGGTACTGATCCAGGTTTCCATCGACGAGGTGAAAGTCATATTTTCCACCATGGTGGAAATAACTTCACATGGTAACTCCACCGCCCCCTGCTTGGACCCTAGATACGACCATCTAACCGGTAAAGCAGGAATCTGGATTCATCGCTGAAGATGACATGCTCCCAATGACCTGTTCGCCAGCGGAGATGGTTTCTAGCCCAATCCATACGCGCCTGTCGATGTTTTTGCAACACTAACAGTTTTTTCAGAGGTCTCCTGGCGAAGTAACCTGCACGGATCAATCGCAGATTCACTAGCATTCTTGATACAGGGGTATTAGTGAACCGTAACCACTTAGCACGAAGGCATTGCTGACTTGGTACGCCCATTTCGGCACAAACGTAGCAGATAACGGTCTTCTCTTTTGTTGTCTAACGAGGACGTCCGTGTCTAGCGCTGGGTTTGGGTACGCCTTTCTCACGATTTCTCTTAAGCACCTTTGAGACTGTTTCCCGTGCTATCCCAAGAGCTTGGGCAATGACCTTCTGTTTGGAACACATACGCCATATGGCAATAACTCGTCGATAAATTCCTTCATTAAAGTGACGGATCATGATGTCCAGAAGTTGCCCACAAATTTCAGCAAATTCGGCCGGCACGCCAGGGTACCAGTAGAGACTAACTCTACCCCGTAATTTATAGAGCCTCAGATATCACACCACATGGACTTTGGGTATTCTATTTGTCACCCATTCACTCAAAACTATACCACGTGTTAAAAAGGTATGCCAACATACTCATCAATTATCATTGATTACGCTGATACCACTGAACAGATCATAAACACTAACCAACTGGTCCTAATATGCTGTTCCACAAAAGAATGCAACGGATAAAATATATATTGAATGCAGTCAGGGGTTGGCAGAACAGACTCAGAGTTAGGTTCGACTGCATCTTTTCTGTTGGCCGCCCACAGCATGACACTGAAGCTTTACTGTCGGGACACTGCCAGACAACAAAGTCTTTTTGCGCTTCAGTTCACCTCCTGACAATCCTGACCAACACGGCTTCCATGCTATAGTACTGCGGCAAAAATGGGCTTCGTACTCCACACTTCGACAGTAGATTGCCTGTGAATTTCGAGTGCCGTCTTGAAGTCGGCCCGCTTCACGCTCACAAAGCGAACCCACTGGCTCAGCACACCCTACTCCTTCGGAAATTCGTGCAGCGCATGTCCAGTTTTGTTTTTATTATCATAGTTATACACAACACACCGTTTAACCATCGTTAAATATTAAATAAATTCACGACATCGATCGAAGCCATTGGGTGATAATAGAAGGTGTCGACATGCAAAGTTAACATATACGTGAATGGGTTCTAGGTGTAACGTCAGCGGCTGGGGCTGTCTCGTTACCGCCAAAATTCGCAGGGGTAAACCCATCAGAACATGGAGCGTTCTAACATAATTTGTGGTAAATTCATCGTTTCTACCATTTTCAGACTATATTAAAACAGTTAAAATAATGCCCAATGTATACACTTTAAAAAGGGGTCCACAAACAGTGATGCTCCCGTAAAGTCAGTCTTCAGTGGACGAGTCGGCTACTGGGAACATATGGCTTACAAATCAATGATGAAGACATGAGCTGAATTAAGTCTTCTAAACCATACTTGCGATGGTAAGAAACCAGATTCTGTATACTTCTGTCGTAAGAGGATAATAAAGATACTAATCGACAAATATAAGAACGGCTTATATTACAAGTGGTTGATTTATTTACACTGTGTAAGCATCGGACATTTGGCTGAAAGGCAATTTTTTGAGGAAACATCCCTTAAATAAGTGAAAGGCTCTAAGTAGTACGCTCTCGCATTGCCCTAGCATAATTTACAACGAACTAGGTTGTATAAGATAGCTTTGCTATTATGAAAGTCATCCGAAGTTTCGTTTTCTACTCCTATCAGGGACGCAATTGTACACAGATTACATGGCATTTGAGTTCAAATCATTGCCTAACTATGTCCGAACGGGGACTTTTCATTTTTAATTTCGCCTCATTATCTCTAAGGATCGCTCGGACTATTTAGCCTGTCATGTGTACAAAAGAGGCCCCAAAATATACATTTTTACTCGTATCACCGCCACCCGAAATAAAGCCCAATTCTAACACGCCATCTGGAGAGCATTTCTCGTTTAACTGTCTGCTGATTGGATAAGGCGGTTATCAGCTTTATCACGACCTGTTAGTTATTTAATAAATAAATCAAGTATTAACCAAATATTATCAAGTCAGACAAAGATATGGCCCATTGTTTTAATAGTATCTTCTGTTAGAAGATACTAAATATATTTAATAGGTTCGCTTCGAGCATCTTATCACAGGGTAGGCCAACCCCGACGGGACCGGGATCTAGAGTAGATCCGCTGTATCCCCTGCATGTCGTAAAAGGCTACTAAATGGGGCAACCTGCTTGCCGTGGAGTGGAAGAGGGGATCCTGGTAGTTGAGCAGTGGAAACACTGCAACACACTACTTTGGCCCTAATTTCCTTCTAAGACGGGAGGTCAGAAAGTCCCAATCTACCAATCGGCTAGTCACGTTCAGCCCTGGCGGCAGTGGCTGATGGGTCAACCTTGGAGGATGGTGTTGCTTTGGGTAATCGAGTGGAAGATACTTCTCTCTTCTGGGGGTATAAAACAATTGTACCCCTGGTGCATAAGTGCTGATTATCACACCACATCATCTTGTTTGACTCCAAGGCTGATGGGGATCATTTATTGCGAAACAAAAAATAACCAAATATGGACACCCCCAAAAAACCAACAACATTCGCACATAAAACGTGCATTAGAGGTAGATCCTTCCTTAGACACCGCGGATCCATTTCTATGTCTTTGGTCTAGAATTCTTGTGATACAGGTCACTAATAAGGACATACCCTTTGCAAAGGTAAACTCTCTTCCCATTGAAAACGGATTGAAAGGCTTGGCTGGAACACAAGCATCAGTTAAGAGTCTTAGGTCTAGATACCTTATTATTGAGGTAGCCAAAAAGAGCCAATCTGGCTGTTTGCCGCCTTCCAAAATGCTGGCAAATGTTCCAATGAAGGTTTTCCTACATCGAAGTATACACTCCAAAAAGGTAGTCATATGATGCCTGGACCTGACCGATACGTCAGAAGAGCAGGTACTGGATAATATGTCAGCATAGGTCATTACGGAAGTAAGATAGGTACACCAAATAAATGACCTGAAAGCGAGAATTTACCTGAGTCAAATGTGGAACAATAGGTCATGAACATGAAGATTATAGTCAGAGACCTCACTGCGTTAACTGTGACGGAGACCACAGATCTGTCTACCGAAACTGCCCGTGTGGAAAAATGAGAAAGACATCCAGACCGACAAGGTGGCACAGGGAATCTCCTTCCCAGAGGCTAGGAAAGTCGTAGAGCAGAGAGGTAGTACCTCAGTTAAATCATATTCTGATGTCGCTGGGATTTTAAAAAAAACACAGTGTTGCCTGTCACACCGACATGACCTGGCATCTCGGGGCCTTCTAGCCAAGCAAAGTGCCCAAACAGAAACAACGTATATCCAATGTTGTGTCTACAATGACTGTAGCTAACATAGCACAGTCAGAGGTAACACTAGGCACAACATTTAGGCCATAACATTATCCAGTGCTGGAACCCACTATTCCTCGGACAGTTTCATATAAAAAGTATAAATACAAATAAGCCCTCATATGTTGGAACTAAGCCAACAAGCCCCCCCCCCAAAAAAAAAGAAACCCAGAAAAAAATGTCTGACCGAGGAAAAGGGCCGATAAAACTCCCATTATCGCTCAAAACAAATACTATTTCTTGGGGAATATTCTGAATGTGTCCTCAGTGGACTATGATGACCTGGATAATCTAGATCATGGCCCATCGGGACTCTTTCAGAATAAACTAAAAACAAATACAAATGTACCAGTCTATCATAAATTGGAATTGTAGAGGATTTAGAAAGAATATAGATGGAATAAAAATGCTAATGCGGGACTATGACCCGATTGCATTATGGTGCCAAGAAACAAACATGAAAAGGACAAACATAATTAATTTTAGGAAATACTCCTCATATCACATATCTTCTGAAGCTATTGACTTCAGAGCTTCTGAGGAGTCACCATCATGATCAAGAAAACTATTCCCTAAAGACAAATCAATTTAAAGACCAATCTGCAGACAGTTGCTGTGACACTGTCACACAACAAGTTCATGACATGGTGTTGAATATATATTCTAACAAGCTATTCACTTGGTGGAAATGAACTGGACCATTTGATAAGCCGGCTTCATTCCCCATTCATACTAATTGGCGGTATGAATGCCCACAGCACCATATGGGGAAATACACAAAATAATAACAAAAGCAAACATGAAGAATGCGAGGATGCTCTGAAACAAAGAATTTAAAAGAAATCCTTCTCTTTAAACTCTGATAAATTATAAAATAGAATAGGCCAGGGCTTGTCGGGTTAATCGCAGAAACATGCGAGATTCTTGGAGAGAATATGTCTCCCAATTAAACAATTATAAAAAATGAGAGCATAATTACAATTATAAAAGAGATCGGGAAACGTTGGCAGAAACGATTGCACACAACTCATCAGCAGAAAAGTACACATACAAATTCGAAAGAAAACGAATTCCATAGACCGGAATCCATTAATTGTATACCAACAAATGATGAAATATATTTTTCAAAACATCTATGAGAGAACTACTGGATTCACTCAAGAAAGCCCATGATAGTGCAGTTGGACCTGATGATATTCATTACCAGACCTTAAAACAAATGCACGAGCAAACATTAGAAGTCTTGCTCGATATCTACAATGAAATGTGGAATGGTGATGACTTCGCTTCCCAGTGGAGTGAAGTCGCCATTATCTCAATTCCAAAAGCCGGAAACAATCTCTCAGGTCCTGGTAATTACCGTTAAATTTCACTCACAAGTTGCATCTGTAAAACGTTTGAGCGGATGGTAAATACCAGGTTAGTCTGGTATGTTGAATATCATGCAATTCTCACAGCACATCAGAGTGGTTTTTAGAAAACATAGATCTATCACAGATCAACTAATTAAATTAAAAACTATAATAAGTGAGGGATTCATTAGGAGGCAACACGCTGTGGGATATTTTACGGGTTGTATATTTCTTGGAAGTGAAGGCAGAGTGCTAGGGATGCTGGACGGGTGACGTTTCGTGTGTATGGCCGGAAACGTAGTCGTCTGAGTTGAGATGTTATATCCGACTACAGTGGTTGTCTGGTTCCAGTCCTTGCATGGTGATCTGTGGTATATGGACGTCGATTCTAGTTGATTGAAGATGAATCTGTCAATGAGATGGTTGCATTTGTCAGGGGTTTCTTCAAAATGTTCAACGACTTCTAGATCCATGGCTTCATTCGCAAGTTCGTCAGCTAGGTCATTGTCATGAAGGTTTACGCGGCTTGGATCCCAGTGAAGTTTTACTTGGATTCCACTCTACCTCAGAGGTGACGCCGTATTAATTGCCCAATCATCGCAACATATTCATAGCTCTATTTCAATTGTTGTATATTTCTTCAAAGGAATAAATTACATATGTAATACCCCAATTCCCCCTGTTTTGAAATGTTCAGTTTATACAACGGGCAGGTGTCAAGCCAGATTTAATGCCTGTCGTACAAACTATATAATTAAAATGTAAGGTGTGCATGTTACTAATGTCTAAGAGACAATGCTAGCCGTGAATATCTTTGTAAAGACTGGACATACCTGTACGTAATTAGATTAGTGTATGCTTGAGAAAGAAAGAAATATAAAGCTTTAATATATAGAAGATTGTCTGCAGCGGGTATTTACATGCTGGTTTCCCAGGTCAAACACAAAAACAGGTGTCCCTCAAAAGACACAAATAGTTCGCTGAATATAAATTTCTACATCAAATGTTCCTAAAAGGAGCAGAAAGGAATGCATATAGTATTCAGGCACAGAAAGCCTTTTTGGCGTCACAGCTTCAAGAATGGTAAACTATAAATTCAAATTTTCAGACCGGGCCCGGTGTCTGTTATATAAAGTAAATAGATACATAGCGTGCTTATGCGTGATTTAAGACAAGCAAATTATCGATAAGATTAAATATCACAGCAAAGACATAATAATTGGATTTAGGAAATATATTTCTATTCCCACATACCACAAAGATGAATTGTATATGCAACAAAACTTGCAATATAAAATGCACTAACGACACGAGATTTGCCCAGTGCATGTGCTTGAGATTCGATGCAGTATTTATGTTCCTGAGTAAATACTACTTATAGTGTAATATGAGAATACTGCGTCTGCTACAGTTATTCCTAGGCCAAAATCTAAAGAGGCAAATTATGCACGTAATATACAGCTCAATATAATGTTTTAGAATATACAAAACTGGAAGCACTATATGATCTGCGATATTTGATCATGCGTCAAATTCCTTATATGCGTATAATTTACAGCTCGACATAATGTTTTAAAATGTACAAAACTGTAGCACTATATGATCTGCGATATTTGATCATGCGTCAAATTCCTTATATGCGTATAATTTCCAATAAATACTACGAACTACTGACAAATATTATATATTTTCATCTGTGATAGTACAAATCGTGATGATGGCTTTGTCTCCGCATTGAAACAAATATATATTAACATTTCAAAACCAGATCTAATGTCTACTATTCAAACTGTATAATTAAAAGTATAATTTTTAAACGAATAACAGAGTAAAGCTAGCAGCGAATCTAATTGCATAGGCTGGACATAATTGAACTTATTAAGGATTATTCTATTCTTCAGAAAGAAGTAAATATAATGCTTTAATGGAGTACGTTGTCTGTAACAGTCAGTTACATGCCGGTTTCTAAAGCCGAACACTTAAACGGCGTCGCCAAAAGACGCAACTATTGCACCGAATACACTGCTCTATATCAAGTTTTTTTAAGGTGTCGAAAGAGATACGTATATTCTACAGGCACAGAAACCAGAACTTTTCTCTAGGAAGGGAAATGAGTATTATCTAACTTGTCATTAAGTCGCAAAGCAACTGTAAAAAGTGTGTCACATACAGTCCATGTATTTGGGAGTAATACTCACAATTTAGATCACACCGGATATGAAATTTGTTTTTGTTAATTGCTTACACAGCCCTATTTGTACCTATTTGTTTTAGTTACTTTATTTTTCACCAAAACAACATGTTACAAGCTTTAGACCCTAATTGCCATTGAGTTCAAAGGCCAGTTTATACAACGGTCAGTTGTCATGATGCGACTATTAATTTAAATGATACTTAATTGCTATTAAACAAAATGACTTCCGAGCTAAAGCATACCGTTATTACGCCATAGCTTTGGAGCTGTGAAAGCAACATATTTACATTTTCAAACCCGATCTAATGTCTGATATACAAACTATTGTTATAATAATGTGTCTATATGTTCCGGACTCTTATAATTATATTTCCCTAAATATTGGTGGGATTTTGTTTAAGATCATAGATGGCATCCACAAGTGAGACCTTTGTTTTGTCCCAGCGCTGAATTTACTTCAGATTTACGACCAAGGAGGACATCCTTGGGAAATGATCCACCGATACAGCACGTATTGTATTTGAACTCAGACCTGGAGATTTGTAGTACAATGCTCTAGCCAACGCGCCCTAGCATCTCATAACAAATGTTAGCCTGATTTATAATTCATACCCAATATCTTGGTAATAACTGAATTCGGCCTAATTATAGCATGCAGCTAATCACACATTGTTTAATATCATAAAATCATAATCACATAAAACACATAAGACTTAATATTATTCTACGTCTCATAAATAATAACAGCATGGTGAATTAAGACGTCAAACATATAGTATCTCAGTCATAAAGTGTCCCCTTCGCTAGAAAAGCTCGTTTAAATGGAGTTCAAAGAGGTCACAGAAAACAATACTGTGCTTGTATAATACCATAATTTATTCAAAGAGAATTAAGCTATATTTATATCATATACGCTGATGAAATTAATAGAAACAAATGTTTAAATGGATCGAAGCAATACTGCAATGTTGCTAATGACGTTTCAGGATATACATAATAATACTTATATCAGTGACAAGAAGTGGAAGATATCCCTGGAAGAGCTCCCATAGGCACTATCCTAGCCAGAGAGAACCTTCTGCACTGTGATGACATTACAATGATTAACTTATCAGGAATTTCGGGCAAAGAGGGTAAAAATGGTGTTGTCCTCTGAAATGGGACATCTAGGTTTGGATTTCTAAAACAAAAGATATCAATTCTTATTGGTAAAGGATGGTTCTGGGAATGTTAGAATACTGTAAGATTACACACTGCAGTGCTTCAATAGGAGCCTAATGTTATAGTAAAAGTGCATCTCCGTTTTCTATGAGACAGCTGACAAATGTACACATCTTAGTATCTCTCTACCCTATATTTCATCACTTTTCGATGACCTTGATCCTTGTGTTTAAAAATAAACAATATACATTAGTAATATCTCGGAGAAAGTGAACACACACCAGGTTTGTTTTCAGAAGTGGCACTGGTTCTGTATAGTTGACATAATTATAATAGTCATGCAATGTTGTTATCTCATTAAGCAATAGCTCTGTCAACTGGCAATTAGGCAAATCACAGGTGTGGAGTAGAAACTATTTAAAAAACACTAACATGGTGCTATTGGCCGATAAAAAGTTATGCATACTGTAATATGAGACAGTATATCACCCTCTCATGTAGCTGGATGATCATGTGACCGCACCCTGGAGGTTGTGGGAGTTATGCAGTGAGGCCAGAGAGGAAGGGTTGGACAGGACGTAATGGCGACCAGCGAACTATTGTGTGTGTTGGACAATAAATGTTCATATTAAGTCACGTGTTTTGATATGCGACTGAATGGCTATGCACTTTACAATAGTTTATAATGTGGCAATAACGGTACTTTTATCTGGCTGCCACTAGTATCAGCTAGATCAATGATATACAGCATTACCACAAAGATAAATGACCCAAGTAGAAACGATACATGTCCATGTAAAAATGAATTAGATTACACGTTGTTTAGCTAACATATTGACCACGTATCAAGGCCTAATGCAAAGGCATCCAGAACACTAGTTTAGTTTCAATAAAAAGGCGGCGTACCACAATTGTTTCTACATTGATTACTGTCAGTCAGACTATTTATTTTCGGTCAAGATACAAATTTCTGAACAGTGAACGTCACTTCTGTATATCAATGAATCCGTCGTTGAACACTGTCTATTACATTGGGCAATGTATTAAAGGTATGTCGGTTATTAGTACATAACATTTTAGAAAACCAATTACTATTTGGTATCAATTTACGAAAGTATAAAAATGAGTGGTTCGCTTAGCCTCGACACTGGCTACACCTGGAACGTATGGCCGAAGGGAAATATCCGACAAACATCGACATCAGTGGGGTACAAAAACCCAGCATCCAGGTTTTTAATGCAATACTCTACCCATTACGCCATCAGAATGCCTAATGGCAACGGTAGCAACAAAAACAAACAGGAAAACAAGAAATTTTGTAATTTCACGCGATGTGTAACATACCAGAATAAGAATCGAGGGGGCGCTCATATAAATGGTAAAATGTGAAACAGGTGTGTTTCATATAGTTTTGTTTATTTACTTTATACAAGTGTATTTCTCCGATTTTCTAAATTTCCCATGTATTCAATAACTACTAATTCAGTACAATATTACGGTAGTACTAAATTACACGCATGTAACCAAAGCCTTGACATAGGTAATTTGCGTTTACAAAAGCTTCCAGTTCAAGTAAACTCTATCCCTTGGGCTTTATCTGACTTCATCATAGGGAAATATTCCCAATAGTCTACTCCGATATGAAGAACATTTATCATAATTCGTATTATATTGACAACCATTATCACATTTCAAAAGTATTATTCTCCACATTTATCCCAATTGCAATCAATGATAGTAATTTTATTTTCATCACTATTGAAACCTTCACTAACTTGTTCATTATTAATAACGCTCTATTCTCACTCACAGGCGACTCCATGGTCTAGCTGTAACGTGTTGGACCACAGATCACTACCACCCGGGTTCGAATCTTTGAGTGTGCATGAATCAGCATCATCTATCCTCACTCACACTCTATGTGCCTGTCGTTTTGTTTTCCCCCATCATGCACTCATTCACTAATCGACTACTTCGCCCATTTGTCTTCCGCTGTCATTCGGTCTATCTAGAGTATTGTGTGCCAGACAAGTAGCCGCAACCCTAAAATGGTGTCACTGATATGTATTCCTACTAATTAGACATGATGAAGAAGCCAGTCAACGACGCAACATTATAATAAACCAATCTAATGCTCTTGTGGCCATACAACACGACACTTTATTGCACGTAAATCACAATACCAAACCAAACACGACGCTCACAATATAGCTGCTTGATATACACTGGAAAATTGATTCAATATGTGCATTCGCTTCCCGTAAGTTGTTCTGCAAGATTCATTCCCTAACCCTATATTTCATTTAGCCCAACTTTACCCCGACCCCAATCCATTATCAAAGGAAAAAACCTGCTTCATTTCCCTATTTATTTCGCAACACAGAAAGTCGATTAATTCAATATGCGTAGAGGTGGACTTCTCTGTTCTCATTTGACCCATCAAATAATTATGGTCACCAAAGGTTGGACAGCTTAGGTACACCTTTCACTTGCATCCCCTACTCCTTCTCTCATATGGGCCGCGTCCATGGTGTAGTTGGTAGCGCGTAGGACCACAGATTACTGTCATCAGAGTTCGAATTTCCGCATGGGCATATTTGAAGGGTGTTTCATCTTTAACTTCGCTTCATTACATTTGGAGGTCCCTCAGTCCATTTAGCCTACCATGTGCACAAAAATGGCCGTAAAACACCAATCATCATCATCACCTCCAACTATCTCTGGCGATGTTGAGGGGTGCAGTCCTGGAACCTAGGCCGTGTAAATGTCGAATTAGACTGTTAGGCTATCATGGACTAAGGTAATGTATGTCTGGAGTGGTTGTGCAAAATAAACAACGCCGGTGATGTTGTCTAAATGACCTCTACAATAAGCATGCTTATAATTGTCATGGACATCATTGTGCTCTAAATGGTCCTCTATACGCCTTGTTACTACAGAAACAATAGGTTTGGGGATGGAAGCAAAGTTATAAACAGGACGATAATTCTTCATAGCTTGCCTATCCAACTCCGATATCTTAAGCAGCGTATTTATGATGGGCCGATTCAAACGACAGAGGATCCAAGCCACGTGGCTTATTCGGAGAACTAGTGATTATATCGTTAACCTTAGCTTCAGAAGCTGGTTGAAACGTTTCGAGCATGTTGCCATTAAACATAATATCCGCAGCTATGGAGATATTCCAGACAGTATTTGAGGAATCAGAAATGATCTTATTCCTGATGGTTCTTGTTTTTGTCGCGAAGAACTGGCTGCCAAGTTGAGCAATGATAAAATGTGGGAAATTTACATTGTAGCTTCTTTTCATGAAGTTGCAGGTTAATCTGAAGTTTCCTTTAATCGTTTTCACATTATTCTATCTTGCGGAATATAAGTACTTCTTCTAATCAAATATTAGTGTACTCATATTTTTGCCGGAATCCATATATATTTTAAGGTGTACCCACAGGAAAGTTCAGCAAAATATTCTCTCTGCTTTGTACCTAATTGGTTTAGCAGATCTAAGCTTACCGGAGTACCAAGGAGTATTCCATATCAACTTGATGATATTTTTAACAAACGGGAGCATGACGATAAATAATAATTTGGACACACTTGTTGTAGGCTTCTATCAGCTCATCAACTGACTTTCCATTTAGACTAAGGTATACGACTGTAAATCAAAGGTTGCACGTTTCAGAATTGACATATTCAGTTAATCCGTGTGAATCCAATATACTGGAAAACCCACACCCTTCATCAACAGATTTATTATCCACGTGTAAAATTTAAATCACCAGTGATTATTACATACTATGGGATATTGACTAGGATATCTAAGCATTTAGACCATTTAATAAAGAAAAATGAGTGTCTAAAGCCGTTTTGTTTAGAATGAATCTGGTACTCGCAGTAACAGCCAATGCCGATTTGTTCAGTCTGTCACTTTTACGAGGAATATGACGTAATTGCAAACCTGCAGGAACCAACACATTTGTGGTAAGCTGGTCATTATCCGTTGCAAATCACGTTTCTATAACCGCTAATACATCAAAATCTTGTCATACAACAATAGATATGGCTTTATTCCTCAACGACTAGACATTAACAAACATACTGACAAATAGACCTCGACCTTCTAATCATGCATGCTATGTCACTAAAATCAATATTCCCAGGAAAACCCTATCGTGTCTACGTCGAGGGCACAGAATAACGTTAATAGATATAGATCTAAACAATTGAATTTACATTAAACAAAACCTTCTCCGACTTACGGCCAGTAGGAGAAATACGATTGTCGGTATTTACACAATGATGTTTTAATAAGCACTTACCTTGTGACTGAGAGCAGTTAATCTAACACATTAATGTGCCTAATTAATTTTCTGCCGGCTCAGGTCGTTTTGTGCGAAGACACGTACGCGATCGTGTGGAAACTGAGGCATTCTGATTACCCTCAGACGCCGGCTGCTTTCCACATTTTCACTCAACACCATCTTCACTATTAGCAATATTCACGGCTGATTGCCGACGAAAACATTCCTACAGAAGAATACTGATCTGGCGTAAAGTCAAAACTTCATATCCAACTCCACATAAATGTTCATCTGCTTTTATGGAGATTTGTGAAGCCAGACTTAACCCTAAAACGATATTCTTACTGATGAAAACTTCGTCAAGCCGCCATCTAAATACCGCGCAGGTTATACCTAACTACTTCTACTACTTCTATTCCAACTACGACTACTATTACTACTTTTACTACTACTACTACTAATACTACTACTACTACTACTGTTATTACTACTACTACTACAACTACTGCTACTACTACTACTACTACACTACTACTCTCTTTATTATTATTACTAATGCTATTACTACTACTACGACGACTATTTACACAACTATTACAACAACAACAGCAACAACTACTACTATTATTATTATTATTATTATTATTATTATTATTACTAATGCTATTACTACTACTATTACAACAACAACTACTACTACTACTACTACTACTATTATTACTACTACTACTACTACTTATACAACTATTATTACAAATACTACTACTACCACTGCTCCTACTATTACTACCACTTAAAACACAATTAAAATTACTACTTCTTCCACTATTACTGCTACTACTAGTAATAATAATAATAATAATAATAATAATAATAATAACAATGATAATAATAATTCGTTTATAATAATAACAATGATGTTGATAGGTTATTCATAATAATAATAATAATAATAATAATAATAATAATAATAATAATAATAATAATTATAATAATAATAATAATGGAGGTATTATCTTTATAGTATCAATTTTTAATATGCTATTATTAAGTGTTTTCCATATATCGAATACATCACGAAATGTAAAAATAACAGCTAAACATATATACTCTGACAGGGTAAGAGTATATAATATCTGGAATGTTTAGGGAATGTGTATGATTTCCGGGATTTCATGATTTTGCTAACAATACATAAATCTATAAATTACAATGTACTTCAATATATGTTGGTATTCTTTTCCATCATAAAGGCATCAAGTTAATGCAGCTTCCATTTTGTGGAACCTGGGGGACACACATATGTGGTTATTAAAAGTCAGCTGTTCAAGGTCGCGTTTTCCATTCAATAATAGTCATCGTTCAATATTCCTGACTGGGTTTTAGATAGAGCACATCACTGCTCATCAATTTTCAGCGGCCTCTACAATTAGAGACACTTTATTACATCTACAATATTATTATTATTATTATTATTATTATTATCATCATCATCATCATCACATCATCATAATTATCAATATCTCTGCCGGAGAATACTAATAATAACGTCATCCTTCATCGTACTCAAAAACCTAAATCTTGAGACTGAATTACTATTTCTCCACTTATATGGTAGTTGATTCCATGATGTGGGTGTGACATAGTGTACTGTTCATTTAACAAACGTTAGAGCGTCTGATTACAATGCACATATTAGGATACAACCAAACAACCCATTTTACGCCATTCAGCTGCCTTCATGGCAAAGCTTGTTGGTCCCAGGTCCACAGTTGGATGGATGTTTATGTTTTATGACAACATTTATGCACAAGATAGACCAAATTGGCCGAGTGACCTCCAAAGGTAAAGGTAATGAGCCGAAGTGAAAGATGAAACACCCGTCAGACATGCCTACACTGAGATGTGAACTTAGGTGATTAAGATCTGCGGCCAACCACGTCTCCAGGAAGACCATGGAGGTCCCTTCCAGTTCCACAGTAAGTTCAATCTCCGGACGTGGCACTTAGTGACATGAGCTATTCGTCTGTTCAGCAACTGCTACGGTCTACTCACCTAATTTTGGGACATTTAATATAAATATTAAAATTCTTTGTTTAATTAATCTCGGGCAAAGAACCTTTTCTTGCATTTTTCTAACTGGGTTGGATAGAAATGCTAACTTCCGTCATTCTGGATATTTCTATTCGATCCTTTATATGCACCTGTCAACGACAATATCCTAATTTCAATTCACCCGTGTAAAGTCAAAACTGGACATAGATATCACTCAAGAAGTTGACACAGTCACATCCAAGTAATTAGCCATTTCGCCGTATTCTGACCAGATTCTTCGTAATGTAATTTATTGTGGTTACCGTTAGGACGACTACGTGCTTTAAACGTCATTTCCGTTCTGGTAAACACCGTGCATTGAGAGTTAATTAACCTGACACTCGCATCATCTTGATGACGTGACATAATGAGAAAGTGTTGTTTTCGGAATGATGCAGGTGGAGCTGAAAGCATTACTTAAATCTGGATTGTGTAATACACATGTAGGTAATGCACGCTGGCTTATGGCCCTTAGACATGATGGATTTGTTTGTGTCTATGTATGTATGTGTTTAGGTGTATGTTAGCATGTGTAAGTGTCTGCGTGTGTGTGTGTGTGTGTGTGTGTGTGCGCGCGCATGTGTGTTTGTATTTGCGGGTTTGCATGTTTGTGTGCATCTTTGATTAAGTGTTTGTTTTAGGTTTATGTGTGCGTTTGTGCGTGTGCATGCGTGTGCATGTGTGTATGTGTGTGTATATATATGTGTATGCATGCTTGATATATCAAGTAGGGCATACAGTATAATCTACATATCGCCATCACACTTCGGAATCAAGCAATCCAGGTTTATTAATGGCGGTTCTATAGTTTATACCCGCATCTAAAACAATTCAGTGGAACCATTTTACAGCGACCTTCTATATCAATGGCCTATTTTGGGAGGGTCTTGGGGGTGGAGGGTAAGGGGCTATAGTAAATTATACTAACCAATTTTTATAATACATGGCCCACTTAGTATGAACTCCGCTTATTGGAATGTGACAGAAATATTCACGAATACCTTTATTCACCGAGCACTTGCCTAGATACACTTCTCTTGTCAGCAGATATTAAATATACAGAATGGGCTTCTCATGCCAACATATAACAGAGCGCCCCATTAGAAGAAGAGTCCTGCAAGTCCAAGATCGTTATATTTAAGCCTGATATGAGAGGTTTGTAGGTGAGGTACCGAAATATTTTATCTGCAGCTGATGGTATTTCTACATGGGTTGTGAAAGTGTGCTGTGTTTTTCCGATAAACTTATTTACAAGGATAGTTGATAAATCATTACATATCTAGGCATTTCCCCGAGATTTACGAAATCATCTCTTCTAAGACAATTAATTACAAGAGGCATTTTGAACTGTAACTTTCAAAGAACTACAAATCTTTTTACGATCAACATTTGCGTCTAGAACAAAAAATAAAAAATAACGACAGCTGGTGGCCCTCTAAACAAATATTTATTCAATGATAATCTAAACGAATCATATAAACGTAATTTCAGCAGCCTCTGCTAAGATCTCTGAACAGCTATATCGGGTTAAATACCGCTTTAAAACACTGACATTCACGACCATGCTTGCTGTTTTTGAATTTTCCCGTTTTAAATCGATGTTAAAAATTCTTCATTAATGTTCTTCCTAAATATTCGGTCGCCGTCTATTCTGAAAATATTTTCCAAAACTAATATCTTACGAGTTAAATTCACTTAAAATATCCAATTCCCACAAGCGAACAGTTGGTTCTATTATGTGTGCTTTGACACAGGTGCAAATCTTCCAGATACAAACACATATCATACAATGATGTTAATCAGACAACAATGATGTTAAGCAGGATTACACTTCCATCATCCCAGAAATGGCAAAGTCCAAGGGCTTTCTCGTTGATGTGCAGCCTATGCTTGGAAAGCTAACTGATCATGTCTAAGGCGAAGAAAACAAACTCATTTAATACGTACGAGGCCATACACAACTGAGCAACACAGTAATTGCCAAGCAAAAAACAATATCAGTGCTAAACAGCATAGCATAAATGTCTTCATGAAATATTATAACGACTATCGTTGTTGTATTGCTCATTTATCATAATGGTTCCGATTTTCTGTCGCCATTAACCACTTGTTTATTTTGGCTTTATGTGTCAACATAGGACTTGCTATTTGAATAAACCGCTCATCTACCTAAGCTGACCAGTATTAGTCACCCCATTGAGAGGTGATCATAGAAGTTATATATATATATATATATATATATATATATATATATGTGTGTGTGTGTGTGTGTGTGTCTGTGTGTCTGTGTATGTGTGTGTGTGTGCGCGTGTGTGTGCGTGTGTGTGTGTTTGTGAGTATGTGCATCTTAAAATATAATGTGGTATATAATAGTATTTGGCTATGACAAAATCTTCTAAAATTAATATGGTAGTAAAAGACATATCAGCTGTTTGGGTTCCCCACATTTTGTTAAATCCCTAAAAAGAACACAATTAAGTATTGGTATATCTTTGACAATATCTAAGGAGTCAGTACACAATTTGGTGATTATATTTTAAATATATTTATATGAATGGATAGTTCTATCTAAGCGTATTCCTGATACAAACTGCCCGGTTAAAGTTGTTCATGCCTTTTTACATCTCATAAAGAGTGTTATTATGTGGCATTTCTGATTAAAAATCTATCGATCTCAGCTAAGTCGGAATAATGCAGCTCGTAGAGTAAAACATATTCGAAAATACGATTATGTTAGCGTAGTTCTTTAAAACGGTTTTAGAAATAACTTATAAACATCATTCAAAGGCGTAGAATCTGAATACCTCTTGATTGATATTTTGATATTAAATTTCCAGACCCGAGCACCCGTAACCTGAAGGTTCCCGAATTGAAGGAGAATCACTTATATGCCTGGAGGGTCTAGACATTTGGCAGCGAATGTAAGTTACAACAGCAACAGCAACGACAACGACAACGACATCAGGAGTAGGAGAAGCAGCAACATAGACAATAAAAGCAACAACAACAATTATTATTATAAGGGGATTGATGTCGGTAGCAATAATGACGATAGGTTTTGGAATAACATTAAAATAATATAACAAAAAACAGCAAGAAAGTTAATAACAACAACATTAACAACAATAACGATTAGAACAACAACAATTAGGGGATTGCTATCGGTAGTTATGGTGATGCCAGTTTTTTTTAAATCGCCAATAATTCAACAACGAAAACAGCAACAGAATAAAGACTGTCAACAACAACAAGAACAACAACAAGAAAAACTGCTAGAACAAGAGCAATTGATGACTAAAATCGTCATCGTTATTGCAAGAAAAATGCGAATCTTTGGCGTTAAAACATCAGCTCAGCAATACCCAACGGGGTGTTTCATTCTTCAGTGCCCCGCTTAATCACCTTCAGTACAACGAAACCATGGAAACATGTATGCATACGGACGCATTACAATCTCAGATTTGTATTATGTCGTTAGTAATGTTCAGTTCTTTAAAAAGAAACAAAAAACACGTTTCGTCCTATGACATAAGCATTAACATGAACTTCGCCGTGTTCTTCAATCAAACTTACACATTATCATTAATTAATGTTTCGTAATTTAACCGATGGAAGCCATTTGGTCTTTGTCGGAAAATAAACTGTAAGTGAATGAGGAAGGATGTGCCTCATTTCGCCTGTTGCACGTGTTGCAAATCAACCATAAATAACAATCCCTTGCGTTCTATGTAGGTTCCAGGCATTTATTAATTTACACAACAATAATGCTATTATTAGACTAAAGGTAAACTAGTCTCAGTGTCCTCATTAATGAGTCATATACAGATTGGAAAATGTGACCATCTATTTATGTGATAGTCTAATTGAGTTAAAATTCATAAAAGATCTATAAGTTATTCAAAATAATGAGATTCAGTTAACCCAACGATCACCAACAACATTTGGATTAAACTCCCATAGTCACGCCTGTGCATGCTCTTTAATACACACCACTTAATTACGAAGAAAAACCTTTTTGTATTGAATGGAAATGCGCATCGTAATCTTTAAGAAACAAACAAGCATTTTTATCATTAAACGTGTAACATGTCTTTGTCAGAATATTCATGGATCTTATAGTTCTTAATAAGCGACCAGAGTAATAATAATAATGATAATAATAATAATAGTAATAATAATAATAATAATAATAATAATAATAATAATAATAATAATAATAATAATAATAATAATAATAATAATAATAACAGCTAAAATATAATACTATTTAATATTAGTATTGTTATTATTATTATGCAATATTTCATTAAAACCCTAGTTTATTTGGCCATTCATCTTTTTATTTAAAGTTCTAGTTATAGTGTAAGCATACATTAATTTTCTTCATTTTATAGCCAAACAATCTTAAACATACCTATCACAATGTCAGTAAAGCTTCAAACCTGTTGTGAACTTGTACAATTTAGTGATAACATAATTTTTCCATTCAATATGCGGTTTCTATAGGAAAGTGATCGAGAATGAGCAATACTACTAAGGTTTAAATAAATACGGTTTTTATTCGGTAGAAATATTTGAGACATGAATTAATACTCCATTAGTGAAGCAGCTATTTGACAACAATAACAAACACAAGAAGGATCAACTTACTGCATTCAAAGGTTCAAATTGATTACTGTATTCGGTGCATAACACGAAAATTCATTTCAAGCCTGCGACCTGAAAACTTTATTTATAATTTTCACAAAACATTACAATGATTAGACAATTGCTTAAAATGCATGCACAGAGCTTCACCTGCGTTTATCAACAAGTTCTCTCTCTCTCTCTCTCTGTCTCTGCGTGTGTGTGTGTTTGTGTATGTGTTATGTGTGCGCTTGTATGTGTGTGTTTACGCGTATATTTGGGTATATGGTTGTGCGTAAAACCATAGACATAAAGACATTTAACGTTGTAGTCATCTCACTGCTATACGTAGCGGCTAGCTTACAACAGATAAACAATATAAAAGTACTAAATAGATTACATTCACAAACATTCACAAACATATTTTTATAATGAGATGGCCAACCCTTCAATGTTGATCTCGTTAGTAGCAGTCTCTACGGGGGCATTTGTCACGGAATGACTCAAATATTCTTAATTCTAACAAGAATAGCAGCATCACTGGCTGTATGTGTTATGTTCATTCAGCAAGTGTTCTTTCTCTCTCTCTCTCTCTCTCTCTCTCTCTATTTTGTCGTTGAATTAAGTAGTATGCCAATTATTTCAGGAGAACCTCTAGGCTTCAGGCCGAACCATAATTATTTCTACGCTGAATCATCCTTTGAAGGTTTTTTTCTTGTGTCTTTTCAGCTAGTCGAGCTGTCACTGTACGCGTTCACTCCCAAAGTTACACTACACACCTAATAGTAGCACCCGGTCACCTACCCGAAGATAATCACCCGGGAACGAAATCCTTCTAACTCTAACAGTACTCATGAATTAAGCTTAAAACGTTAAAAATGCTCTTTAAACAAACGATATCTAGTAGATTTTCGTTGTATTGACGATTATTTTGAAATTCGTATCGAGACAATAACACAACAGAGATCATACCCATATATCACGTACACATATCGCATGCATCACACTCGTATTTCTATCTGGCTTCAAAGCATTCCCGCTAATTCACTAACGCTCCGTACACAACGCCCCAGACGTGGTCTCGCCGGGTAATCTTGACTGACTGTCCGATTAACCGAATGCCGTTTTTCGCCTGCAGATGTCGCTCACAGCTCGGTGTTGGACTTCTGTTTGGGAAGAAGCTTTTGGCCTTTGAACGATATCCTATCCGGATACCGAATCATCGACGCCAGCGACGTGTTGGTGGCAGTCGACGTGCAGCTCCGATAATCCGGACGCCGTCTGCTCAGTCGACAACACCGGAACGTCTCTCTCACTCCCGAGCGGAACTTCCGGCTGAAGACGCAGTAGATGAGGAAGTTGATCGCCGAATTGAACGTTACGAGAATGTTGCTGAAGTTCGCCAACAGGCGACGCTGCTTCTCCAGATGGCCGAGCTTCACGAAGCAGAACTCGAGCGTCCAGATGATGTGCGTCACCATTGTCATGACGTTACAAATGACGCACACGATGACCAAAGTGACCACGATCAGCGTGATGCCCACGCCGGATGGAGTCGGTCGCCGCGAGTCATCGCCCTTGCAGTGCGAGCTGCCGTTCGACAGCATCTCATCCCTCTGGCGATAGGCCCGACGAAGCGTGTGCAGGAGCCGGACGTTGAATCCGGTCAGCAGCGTCGTCGGGATCAGGTACATTCCGACGAAGAACATCGTGATCCGGTAGATGATCGTGTACGACCTGCTCCGAACGAGCGGCGTAGATATGTAGCCGGTCGTGGCGAAGTTCCGGTCGGTCAACTTGAACTCGAAGAGTCGCGGCAACGAGAACGTGAAGGTCGCTACCAAAATGATGGCGATGGTGATGTAGGTACGGCGCAGCGTGCACAGACTCTGCGCCTTCAGCGGATGGCATACGGCGATGTACCTGTCAACGGTCATCAGCACCGTGATCCAGATGTCGGCCAGCCGGAAGAAGTAGACGCACGGATAGAGTGCCAGGAAGACGTAGTGGAACACGTCGTCGTAGGCGCGCCAGTGGACGAACCGCATCGAGCGGAGCAAGATCGAGCTGATCAAGACCAACGTATCGGCGACGGCCAGCGTCTGGAGCAAGACGTTCGTCGTCAGGCGTTTCTTCTGGCGACAAAGCACGATAAAGGCCAACATGTTACCCAAAATACCGAAAATCGCCAACGGGAGTGAGAGGACGACCTCGCTGATAAACCGGATCGTCGGCATGTTGGACGAGACGATCGGCATCCGGGTGAGCGACTCGTTTCCGCTGCCGTTCCACGCCGTCATCACGATCTCGGTAACGCCATCTGTCGACTGGTTGGCCGTGACCTCGTACGGAGCGTCCATTGTGACGACTAACGAGGGTACGCTCGGTGTATGGCAAGGGATATTTGGACGCCCAGCAAGTGGCACCACCAGAGTCTTCTAGAAATCACTCCTTAATATCGACATCTAGAACCTTTTATATCAATTGACATTGGGGGGGGGGGTCAATGATTGCCAGTACCCCAACGGAAAGTTATTGGAAGGTCTTGACTCACCTCACCTGCGAAGGAAGGTGACTCCGGTCTCCGAGTAATTGATGACGTGCAATCAATTTGTTTCGCCGAACGTGGGCGTCTAGTGTCGTCTGTAATGTCGGTAACGTGTTAAGTCGATATTTTATGCCGACCCCTTTTCACCAGACGCCGTTTGTTGTCATCAAATGAATCCGACCAAATTGGGCGGCCACTTTTATATGGATAACGCCATTTCCCGTGTCAGTGTACCGAGGAAGGCAAATTACAACCAATACTGGTGCCACCTCTGTCGGCGCTCAATTGACGTCATAAATAGAGCACCGAAACGGGAGGTGCGAGCTGGCCATTGCATTCGGCCGACGGGCTCGATCTAGGTTCGAATCTTCCGGAGAGGGCGATTATAAATAGGCGGACGGAAGCGACGGCCGAAGTCGACGGCAGCCAATCAGGGCTCAGATGTTTTGCCGGGCAACGTGATCAGTTGTTTAGAGGCCTGAGGGCAACGTGACCAAAGGGAGTTATCTAATCACCGACGACGGCGACATCACGTGGATGACGTCTAGTAGCACGTATGAGCCAGGTGGAGACAAAGGTACGTGGCTGATGTCAGCCGTAATTGACGTCGGCCGGCCATTACATGGAGCCGGTACGCCGCCCACCTATCATCATCATCATCATTGTCCATGGTGTTAGCCGATGTCCGAGTTCGGTGTGCCGAGCGCTCTTCAGTAAGTGGGGTGTACCCATACCTGGGACAGTATTGTGTGTACTCGCCGTAATGGCTAGGCAAATATGAACCGGGCGTCGGTCGTCATCAATGATGTTAATAATTTACGAAGATAATGTGACAATTGTCGAGATCTGGTGTCAAGCCGACGTTTGGAATTGGGGACGTTCTGCTCTAGGTAAACACTTACTAACCTGCAGTGACACGTCATATATATATATATATATATATATATATATATATATATATATATATATATATATATATATATATGTATATGTGTGTGTGTGTGTGTGTGAGTGTGTGTGGGTATGTGTGTGTGTGTGTGCGTTTGCGTGTGTGTGTGATATGGAATGAATCAGTTCACGTTTAAACGTATTGTAAAATAAAATGGTTGTAAATATCTATAATATGTAGCCGGCCGGAAGAGGGGAGAGGGTTGTCTTTATCGAAATGATATAAACAGATTTTCCACTACTGATGGACAAATCATCCAACAAATGCGGACAGCAATTGTTATTCCCCAAATCATTTAGCTGTGCTGATCACAGACTGACTGGTGCACAGTAGTAGACCATAACCCCCCCCCCACACCTCTCCCAATAAACAGTACCGTACTATTCTGCTAAATGTCCCTAACCAAACATAAAATGAAAGACTTCTTTAATGCACATACAAGAGAAGAATACAAACTTGATTGCAGATTCAGATGGTAATAGCATACGCTGATTTTTAAAGAGGATCTACACACATAGACAGATCACGGAAACCTTCCAGCGCATAACTGACTGATGGGATCGTTCTGTCTCGACTCAGACAAGAGGAAGTTTCCTTAGAGA
This sequence comes from Paralvinella palmiformis, assembly GCA_025642065.1. Lineage (NCBI taxonomy): Eukaryota > Metazoa > Annelida > Polychaeta > Terebellida > Alvinellidae > Paralvinella > Paralvinella palmiformis. The sequence goes on along the minus strand of JAODUP010001411.1, from coordinate 30,382 downwards.
AGTATCACAAAGGAAAACTGAATCCCACTCGTCCTCCTCCCATATATATAAGAAGTGGCGTCGAGTCGTAACTCGTGGATTTACGACGCAATAGGTCTATCGGCAGTCCTGGGATACATCCGACCAAAAGAGAGTCATTGTTATAATTGATTCAGGTTGCCTGTGTGTTTGTGGGCTGTTTCAAAGCACGCTGAGGATATATATATATATATATATATATATATATATATATATATATATATATATATATTCCGTATATGGTACCGATGCTAAACATACCCCTTGCCCACTCACCTACCCCCACCAAACTATTAACAAACATAATATCGTCCATTATCATTAAGAGTCAACAGCTAATTGGTGAAAGTGACTCTTCTCGTCCTTTCAGCAGGTAACCCTATTTATATCCAGCCCTAATCATCGCTCCCTCCCAACCCCCACTCCCTTCCCAGAACCCCAATCGGCGATTAAACACATGACCAAATAAGGTCAGAGAGGCCTACTAATTGTTAGTCCAGTAACACTTTTAATTATTATGGTTCCGCGTCACCATGGCAACCTAATTATCGGTATCTGGTTGAACGAAACATCGTTGTCCCTCCACACACACCCCTCTCCCAACAACAATCAATGGTGCTCGCTTTGACGTCGGTTTTTATGGCGGAGATTCTATTAACTATCCATGAACTTTATGGCTTGTTATTATTTCCAGCTGAATGTCGGCTAATTTTGGGCGAGTGTCGGTGACCTTCGGAGTTGATGGAGGGAGACTGTCGGCGGAACTCTGTCGAAATAGGAAACGCTCCGAAAGTGAGCTGCGTATTCGTTTAAAATAATTTGCTTTCGGTTCAGCGCCAAGACCCTCACTTGTATGATCGATCCACCCAAGCCCCCTCCGACACGGGAGGGGGGTTAGAATGATGTTTCTAACTAGAACTTAAGTACACATGTTTATGGTTGTGCCAACCTCTTTAGGTTGTGAGAATGCCAATTATAGTTAATTTGTTAAATTCATATAGCAGGTCAATGCTATTAGGCTATTAGGTATATATCAGGAAATATATATATATATATATATATATATATATATATATATATATATATATATATATATATATATATATATATATATATATATATATGCAGGATGTGCCTACGAACCATTATAGAAGACAAAACAGACAATGTGGATGTGTGTGTATATATAGTAATGTCATCGACTGTATCCATTGTGCTAAGCATCCTATTTAATCCCATATTTAGGTTTCCTGTGTACAAAATCCATATCGGATGTATCACAGACGCCTTTAATGTCAACCGTATTAGCAGAACAGAGGGGGACCCTTTCCCGCGTCCCGTCCCGACAAACAGGCAGCTCTTAGTCTTGTGGTCGATTCTGCTAGAATGCGATTTCTTTGAAATGCGAATTCGCAAAGTTTCGGTTTCGTTTGCTGGAGTTGGCCGCATTATGAATGATAAATAACCAGCGGCCGCTTCCCATCAATAAATAATGTTTTATTGGAAATATTCCCCCATCCCCCCTTCCCGCAAATAACCTATTTCACATCCCGACGTTAACCGTCCATTAAGCCATACGGACATCAGATAAGCACCAGAAGCGGCCGACAATGAATGGCACACCGTTAGCCATTTCTCAGCGAAATTATCGGATATTATACGAACGACATGAACAGCCAGCCCAACGTCATCGAACGCAACATATCGCTCGCCGCCAATTAATCTTTGATTCTTGGTTCACGGCGAGGGAAGAAGCGTCGAACCGACGATGTTCGGCATTTTAGTGTCCCCGTTTTGTCCCCGTAACTGGTTTCCCCAAAGGACAAAGACCCTGCTCGTTCCGGTTAAGTTTGATCCATGTATCCGCATGGAGTCACCATGTTCGGTAACGTCATAATAACATTTTAGAAGCGGAGAAGAACGGCTAGGCCATGACCATTTATAGCCCACTTTGTGTCACAGAAGATGACTTATCGCATGAACCGTCGTTTCTACAATTCACCGGCAAGTCATCGTAATAGGTGAGACAAAGAAGAGAAGCTAATTGCAATGTTTATTGGAAGTACCGCGATTGCTATCATTTCTAGATACTTAATCCGTGTAAACAATCGGGTGGACGTTGTTCCGGGACAGTTAGATAAAGGTGAGATCAACATAGAACTCAATGTCCATCATCTTGTCTATAAATCGCGTGAAAGTATACATAGCGTGATGTAATCTGTGTATTATCGGCATAACTCAATTGTGCAAGAGAAACGTTTTGAAATTCTACAGTTATTACTTGGTAACTTAATGTGTATAACGTCCCGGAATTATGCTTCAGGATTGAAACAGTACACAATCCAGATTACTGTTGGAATTATTTTTAATTCGCCAGCCATTTTACGCTGGTAAATAATGACAATCAAATATTGTGTGAATTGAACGATTGAATAACTTAATAATGAAGCATTACAGTTTTAGGTGAGGGGACTTAATTATTTTTCTTTGGATTTTTAAAAGTATTTATCAATTCCTGATTTGTTTTCCTCTTTTTCTTCTTATTATTATTACTACTACTACTACTACTACTACTACTATTGTTATCATTATTATTATTATTATTATTATTATTATTATTATTATTATTTCCCGTATAAAATAGCTTCTAATACCGGGATGGACTCGAAAGCCTTCAAGACAAAAATAATCTTATAGGTTTCGATGCTTAAACTTTATATCTGTTTTTGGCCTTCGTGAGGAGGACGACACTAAATATTCACTTTCACCTTCGTTAATTAAAAAATCTGAGCAATTCTAGAAATACAACCTTTTATTGCATTTCTGGCTGATAATCTCAATAATTTTTAATCTGGTGTTATCAACTGAACACCACTGTTATAAGTTCTTGGGGTCCTCATGCAGTACGGTATCTGAAGCCCATTGTAGCCCATGGTTCCTTTGTTATTGAAATCTATAACCTCGGTTTTACTAATCTGCGTTCCGTCCTACCGCCGATTCATAGTTATTACTCTTCCGAGGTTCAGTTATTATCAGCCTGTGTCACTCCATGATCGATTACTGTTCGTGAACGCTAATCACCCTAAGTCAACTCCGAGACTCGATTATTAATTCCGGATTGTGTTGTTATCATTATGTCCGACTCTACAGATGATCAATCTCTCTAACTGTCCACAATAAAATCGACTCATCTCCACGACATCGCACCGTCATCGGATGCCGCAAAATCGTTGGCACTAACACTAACGTCGACTGCGAACATATTCATAATCTTACACATTTATATTTTACAGAGGCTCTAGGTCTGAACAATTCCGTACTATTAATATGAGAACCAGCTAGACTCGAACAATCAGTGTTCGCCCAACTATTAACACACAATGCCTGAATATATTTCTAGCCGACGTGAATATACAAGAAAAATCTAACCTACTTACAGCAATAGTCCAACCTACAACAGAATGGATACAGACTGAATAGTTATTGGTGTGCAGCAAAATATACTCCTCAATTCTACAAAAATATAATACTTTTTCCACATTTCGTGGATGACCTTCATTCGTAGTCTTCAATAGTAAGTAAAGTGAGTGAGAGAATGTCATATCTTGGACCTGTCCCAACCTGATAACTCACTAGGAAAATATCCCACAAACAGCGCAGTGTCCCAGTCACTGCACTAACGGATCACCCTTAATGGACATAGTCAGTGTGTGTTTGTCTGTTTTAGGATACATATATATGTTGGCATTGGATCAGAAGATCAAAAACTATACATCCTTTAATACCTGTATCTCCATTAATCTATACAGACTTAGATCAATGCATAGTTGAATGTATGCATACAAAAAAGTACACATCTATACATTCGTAGAACTATATATATCTGGGCTACTCATCAGCCTGTGGAGCCCAGATAATCCGCTTGTCGTACGTGCCAAATAAATTACGCCCACAGGGAAGCTGTTGATGTAGGCTACGCACAAAAAGCGGAAGAAAGCACTATTTGACACCACAGCTCGCAGTTAAAACACATGCATGTGGTTTAATAGTATGTTAACACATATACAAGATAAATACTCTGACACCACAGTTTACATTCAGCAGCAATTTGCTGTGGTTCAGAGATAACCTATACATAAAATTATTTCGATACCGCAGATGCTAATCCCAGCTCTATTCTGGCTTAGATTAGGTAAATAAATCCTACCTATATCAACCATACGTATAGACGTCCTATAGGTTCGCCGTCGCCAAGTTGTTATTTGAACGGGGCGAAATGTTATCCATTTTATGGGCTCTCGGCGCGCCAACCAACATAATAGTTTCAGTTGAGGACACGACAAAGGTGTATCTTGTACGCTACCGGCATCGCCAAGTTGTTAGCCGATCAGGATGAAAATGTGTGCCTCTCGGCTAACCAACATAACAGTTTTAGTTGAACTGTTACTTGACCAGGATGAAAATGTGTGCCTTTCATGAACTCTTGGCGCTCTAACCAACATAAAGTTTCAACTGAACGCCAAGTTGTTACCCGATCAGGATGCCTTTTATCAGCTCCGCGCACTAACCAACACAACGGTTAATGATAATTGATATTATGATGTCAATTGATCAAGGTAAGCCAGTAATACTTGTTCTTCTGGACCTGTCTGCTGCATTTGATACAGTTGACCATAATGTACTTTTCTCTAGGTTAAAAGACATGTTTGGTCTGTCAGGTAGAGTACTTGAATGGTTTAGATCCTATCTGGAACAACGCTCCCAGAGAGTGTCTGTTCATGGCATTTTATTTGACATTCAGTTTTTGTTATCTGGTATACCACAGGGTTCAGTTCTTGGTCCTCTGGTTTTCACAATGTATACCCGTCCTCTTGGGATCATTGCGCAGCGATATGGGATTAAATATCACTTGTATGCTGATGACACACAGCTGTATATATCACTGGATCCTGACAATGAGTTAAATTTCTCCTCTTCCTTGAAGAATTTAGAACATTGTATTGCTGATATCCGGCTATGGATGACTCAAAATCTTCTAAAACTAAATGATAATAAAACAAATATTTTATATTTGGCATCACCACATTGTGTTAAATCCCTAAAGACACCAGCATTACAGATGGGTACATCTTCGATTACCCCTAATGGGTCAGTACAAAATCTAGGGGTTATTTTTGACCAATGTATTAACATGCATGAACATGTCACATCAGTATGCCGAGCTGCCTACTACCATCTTAAGAACATCCACTGTTTAAAAGCATTCTTGACACAAGCATCACTTGTAACTGTAGTTCATGCCTTTGTTACATCTCGTATAGACTATTGTAACTCCCTGTTATATGGCATATCTGATTATAACATTAATCGCCTTCAGCGAATTCAGAATAGTGCAGCTTGCATTGTAACAAATACTAGAAAATATGATCATATTACCCCAATTCTTCAAAAACTACATCGGCTACCTGTTAGACAGCGTATCCATTTTAAGATTCTGTTAATAACTTATAAATCTATTAATGATATGTCGCCAGAATACCTGTGTGAACTGGTTTCCATTAGAAAGTCATCCCGAAAACTCAGGTCATCCAGTCAGATACTATTGCAGGTGCCAGTGTCTCGGCTCAAGTCATATGGTGATTGTGCGTTTAGTGTTGCAGCCCCCAATTTGTGGAATAAGTTGCCGGCAAATATTAGAAATTCGTCGTCTCTTGGAAATTTTAAGTCTCTTCTAAAAACACACCTATTTAAGGTCGCTTTCACAGATAAATAATTATTATCTTTTAAATCATTACAGGGTTTTTACAGACATTATTTGGGGTATTATTAAATTACATATTATTTGTACAGCGCCTTTGAATGGCTCCTGCTAGTAAGGGCGCTTTATTAAATATACATTATTATTATTATTATTCAGTACAACAGACGATAATGTTATATCATGTACACTGCCTGTATATGGAAGTAGTGAACTGACTTAGATAAACAAATAAAGTAGCAATACGGCACAATGGATTATTACTAGACTAGAACGAAATATCGTCCCAGACCTGAGTAAATACTATGATATAACCTAAGAGCTAATCCTCATATATTTCCGTTCATCACTAGGTGAACGTTCATCCACGCCCAATTTAGCGTCCCTAAGTATATTCAGTTGGGTGTGATGGGATCTAAATTAAAGCGCATTTAACAATGTCCTATATCAGTGTAACCTAATTACTCATAATATGGGTAATAACCTTGTCCGCAGCTTAATACCAATGGAGATGCTGGCCGGAGTAAACAAAGACCCCATAAGTATAAATCCATCAAGCAACATTGTATGGATTAATGGCTTGTTTGGCTAGTCGACATAAGACTCCAGCCTACATCAAATTAAACAAACCACCGAATAAAATATACACCATCTCCCCCAAAATAAAACATACCAGTAAAAATCAAACAATAACAAATAAATAATATTGTGGTGTTCTTTTTCATATTATTGTTGCAAAGGAATCCCGGACAAACTCCTTCCGGACAAAACCCCCTGAATGTCAGTAGTTGTTTTAAAAAAAGATCATTTATATGTGAATTTAATATATAGTTTTTTTAAAATATAACTGTATAAAGCCAAACACAAATTTTCAATTGCAGTGGCCATATTCTAACAACCATCTGAATGTGTTAATTACTGTCAATTAACCCTAACCCTAATCATATGCTCTCAGACCACGACATAGCGGTCTAGCCATCATTTGTATAATATTGTCAACTGCATTGGCCATATTCTAACAAACATTTGTATCTGTTTTAATTAATGTCAATTAACTCTAACCTTAATTCCTATATTCAAGGGGTTATTTCCGGCTACCTTTGCAAAGACACTCCGTCAACAAAAACAAACTCTATATATCACCAGATGTTAAGCCTCAGCATTAATAGGCATTTCTCAAAGTTTCCCTTTCTTCCTTTAAACTTGCCTCTTCGACGCCGCTGAATGACGTCATTGTTACTGCTACGTCACTGCTACGTCACTGCTACGTCATTAATACAATCCTATTGTGCTATATTTATAGAAGTCTAAGGCGCCCTTTTTCTGTTGCAGACGGATTTTAAAGGATAATTCGGCCACTTAATCATCCGATGATTTCATTCTTATGCCGTGACTTGTTGAGGATTATTTGTGGTGTGGCAGTGATCATACTGGTTCGATGCGACAATCTTTGGCTATAGCTAGACGGCTACCTTAAGATTGTTGTCTGTCCCACATAAGCTTCTTTGTAAAAAAAAAACTTTGAAGGAGGCGAATAGCTGATGAAATCACGCGGTGTTACTTCTAAAAATAGATGACGAGGTCAGGTTGATGAGGACATGGAAAACCAGGTGATGGTAGGTGGATAATGATGATGACAATAAGTAGCCAATGATGGACGATGATACGTAGGTGCGGAGAGCTATTATGGAGAAATTCAAGATCAAACATGCTTCGGACATAGCTAGGTCAGGATGTTTCATTTAGCACTATACATCGCCTAATTACTGTAAGTTACACCTACACGTAACTTGGGATATAAACAGTTTATATGTGCACGATAATGGTGTCTATGTCTTATTCAATCCCCAAAACGTCGATGATGATTGGTGTTTTACGGCCACCTTTGTGCATGAGCGCGTGTGTGTAAAACTAATTTTCATGTTGGCATCTAGCTGAATATTACGAAAAGATCCGAATGCATTATATAACACCAATGATAAAACGTTAGCCTAATTCTATTAATTCCGATGATGGCGTCAATAGAACACCAAGAAGACAGTATTTAATTAATCAGTAATGCTTATATTATATATTTCTAACTTCTGTATTTATTAACAGAACGCTTGGAAATGTCAACGTTTATAGTCTTTGTTCGAAGGAAGAATTGTTCCTGTTACAGAAAAAAAGAACTGTGTACGTCGCAGAAGTTGGCGGCCAACTATATTTCCTTTCATAACATACAGTTATATATATATATATATATATATATATATATATATATATATATATATATATATATATATATATATATATATATATATATATTTATATAGATGGATAAATAAATAGATAGATAGATAGATAGATAGATAGATAGCAGGACAGAGAGATAGCTAGCAAGACATATACATAGCTAGCCAGATAGATGGATGGATGGATTGATTGATTGATTGAATCAGAGAAAGAGGTGGAGAGTGAGAGAGAGTGAGAAATCCTTAATTTGATCGACTCCCTAACGATAAGAACATTCCAGTAAAGATAAGAAGAACGAAATGAGTTACAGTGGCGCCCCCTTCCACAAAGGTAATGAGGCGAAGCCAAAAACAAAACAACTTTCAACCATGCCCACGCCGAGTTTCGAACACGGGTGGTAGTGATCTGTGGTCCAACTCGCTACCGCTAGACCAAGGAGACGCCCGTCCGAAATGAACGAAGAGATAATAAAGCATAATTAAGATTATCGATTTATTCTATGCGTGATGCATTAGTCTGATTAACGTTCATCCATTAAAGTAATCTAATTTTCTCCTTTTCTTTGAAATTAAGTAGTTAGGTAATGGCACCATTAAATAGTATGTAGCAAGAACAACGTTTAATTAGAGTATGACTCGGCTGTTTAATAACGGGTTAAGGTCTGATGTAATGCGGTTTCTAACTAATAAGTATTTCGTATAGAACTTATTGCTAACGGTATGCACATCTAGACGTTTAGCTCATTTATATCACAGCTAGTGTTGTTCGAGGCTAACTGTGTGAGCTGACGAGCTCGATTCCGTCTGGAAATATTGACCCTGGAGAAATGTAGCTCAGAGAAGTGGGGTTGATAGGATTGCCTTGGTTTTGCGAAATACATCAAGTTGTATTGGCTATAACAAAACTAGCAACAACAGCAACACAAGCTCTAGAAACCACAGTAACACAGTAACACAACGTCAACAACAACAACAACAACAACTATAGCAATCATTTTAATAACCATAATACTAACCAGAATCAATTGGAGTAATAAACACTGGCCAATTCTTGCGCTATCTTGGGCTATCTAATATGCTCCCATCTATTGTGGCTAAGAAACAGTCTTCAATATCCAGAATGTCTTTTAGATAGACAACGGAGATGCTCGCCTAAATGCAATAGATAATGACGTCTGGCCAGTTGTCGTCGAATCATTTAAATGTACCAATAGATAATGATACAATATTTCTTTGGGATGCTTCATCTGGTTATCCCATTTCTCTAAGCTATTATCACTTGCCCATATGTTACAATTTTGATCGGCCGCGAGGTCAACAAATAACTCACTTGACTCTGTAGGTCACGACATCAGTTATTTCTAGTAAGGTGCGAAACTGGTTACTTAGCTAACGTTTGCTGGAGATTCTTGAACGAGTCATTGAGAGCTCCATTAATATGAATTATTGCTTCATTGCTAGCACGTTGTCTATTGCTGGCGGTTGAAGGACGTTTTGGCCAAGGATCTTTGGGCTACGAACGTTTATCATGTTTGTTACAAATATTATAAATCGGATATACATGGTTGGTGTGATCTATATAACAACTTCAGTTAAATATACAATTCACCTTAGTAGTATGTGGGAATAAATTTATCTTTCCTAAATCCGGTTATGTCCTGTCTCTACTATGACATTGAAAGCCCACTCTAGTCTTTAAACGCAACGAAGCTATGATGCCATAAAGGTCTGCTTTAGCACAGATGTCTGGGTTTTGTCCATGGTAGTTACGCTATCAATTTGAATTGTAGCAGCTTTCCTGTGGGCGTGACATATTTGTCGCGTACGAAAAGCGAATTAGCTGGTTCCCACAGGCTGATGAGTAGACCAGACACATGCTTAGGTATACGCACACATTTATCAATATGTGGATGTATGGAACATTTTATTTTTAGATTAATGTATGTATAGTTGTATTTAGATTTATGGAGGTAGGTTTCGAAGGATGTTTAGATATGTTGATGCTCTGTGCCTGTTGCCTCTTACTATGTACCCTAAAACACACACACACACACACACACACACACACACACACACACAACACACACACACACACACACACACACACACACACACACACATCACACACACACACACACCACACAACACACACACACACACACACACACTATATATATATATATATATATATATATATATATATATATATATATATATAAATAACACACAATACATACACACACACACACACATATATATATATATATATATATATATATATATATATGTGTGTGTGTGTGTGTGTGCGTGTGTGTGCGTGTGTGTGTGTGTGTGTACACATATACAACATTCACACACCCCAAAACTAATTATTTATACCGATATACTGATAATGTATTGTTGTGGTCGAGGTCAAATAAGCTAAAAAGAAGTGGTTGAGATAAATAACCTTCTCCGATTCCTTGGTTCACTCAGTCCGGAAGTCCATTTAATATGAACCGACAACTCTCTTATATCGGTTGCCCAACCTCAACTTGCAATACACCGGAACTACACTATTAGCTTAGTTAAACAGGATATTTTGTGACAAGGTGATGGAAGCGTACTCAGCATCTGAAGAAAAGTAAAAATTGATGATCTTCGTTTAGATATTACATCATTACTCTCATTTGGATATTACATCATTATATCCTTACCTCCGTTTGGATATTACATCAGTACACCATTACTGTAATATTGGTAGGTGTACTGTGAACTAATCTAAACTGTAAATCACTAATGCCATGTTTATCACAGCCATCGGGCCTTTATAATCCTAGAATTTTAGATTATATATTATCTGCCTTAAGATTGCCTTTGTTGGTTAATTAACTTTAAATACATTTGTTCGCCTTTTTTTTCTCAAAGATGTATTTTCTCTTTTTGTGTATGTAATCCCTAAGACGGTATGTAACTTTGCCGAATCCCGTATATAGCGTTCAGACTAATACAGATGTGGCCTGTGAGGCCCCGATTGACTGGCCTGTGTCTGTTGCGGTGATATCATGAGTACGAGACAATATGTATATTCATCCACTGTTATCTCCTCTCCATAGCCTTCACATTACAAGCACGTCACTCTACTACCGTAATGCAACATACCAACTGTATTTAGCACTTCCCTTCCAAGAATCATCAAGGACCATTAGCTGAAATCGTTGACCCTTCTCCTCTATCTCGTTGTAGTCATTTACACTGCCATCGTGTTCTCTTTCAGATGATATGCCGCTTTCTATTATCAGTCACCTGTCTGTCTTGACCTTTCCCTGTTCTCCATTACAGAAGCCAGGGCCTATACCATTGATAGCGTCATCTATGTATCGCAACAAGGCCGATTATTTTGTTTATCTGTAGATTTAGGAAATATCACATGACAGATTGAAGATGTATCGGTGGCTTAGTGGAGCAAAGTCTATTCGGTACACTGTTAGCACAGATGATATTTATATTTTTCAATAATTCATCACTACAACTTCTACACAATATGAAGCCCAGATACTTCCATTGACATGCCTTAATGGCTGTAGTTATTATCATACTCCAATAAATAGGGAAGTGTACATGTTTTGTGATATGTATATACGACCGCAAAATCTTCTTCCCTATCTCTTTGTTTCTATGCGTATATATATATATATATATATATATATATATATATACGTGTGTGTATGTGTGTGTATATGTGTGTGTGTGCGTGTGCGTGCATGTGCGTGCGCGTATGTGCGCCTGCGTCTGGATGTGTGTACCTCAGTGTTAAATAAATACAGTTGCGTGCCGTGAAATCGTCCCAACACACATCAACGTTGCTCGGGGAAGTAGATTGTTCAGGACAATGTCAACAAGAACGTCCATAAATGGTCAGCTGTCTGTTCCACGTGCTCACATCAATATACATAACACGCTCAGCGATAATATTAAATTGCTTGTATAAGGCGGAGGTAGACACACTGGTAGAAAATAAGCGGACGACAACGATTACTAATGTTTGGCCGTATGTCTATTATGGACACTGCCTTGAATGCATGAGAAGCGTCGAACAGAAGCGCGGCTACATGGAATGGTCAGTGTATACACAGGAGGTGTTTGCTTACCCAGGGAAATGCATTACTTATGTTGACAAATAATAATGCTGCGGGTATCTGGTTGGCAGAAACAATTATTTTATCACCGCCCAGTGGTCTATAATGACATCAAGGTGATAACAAAATCGGGACAGTAATATCATCGAATCAGAAAAATGTATATCGTTTCAGCTTCTGAAGGTTTTGTTTTTCGCGGAAATGAAACGTGACTATTGCAATTCTGAATACCGTATGTCATCAAGGTAACTTAGAAATATAGTTATCTATCATCAGTTATATAATTATTTCCAAGTGACAGTTCCAAATATTTCCATTGTCAAAGGAATAGCTTACTCTCAGATAATACGGCTTAAATGTGTTATGCTTATAAATGTAACACCAAATGATGAACTCTCTCTGACATAATAGAGTGTATGTAGTAATCTCTACCCATGTCGAGTCAGGTAACAGCTGCTCTTGCTGGGTTATCCTCGTGCCCTTATCTACCCCGGGCTCAACCTGCTAACTACCAGTAACTGATATGGTTGTCGGTTCAGTTATAGTCTGACAGATCGGTAGATACTTCTTAGCATAAGAGTATAAAACAATCGTCTTAAGGAATTTCTATGCCTAGTTTGTATACCCACTTCAGTAACATTTGAGGTTGTTTGGACCAACTCTACTTGAATATTAGTAATTATAGTTTGTTCCGAAAATATATCCGGTCTGCGTCAGGCTTCAAAATGGCTGAACCATAGAGGCGTTTTATCTGAATCATCAGTACTTTGAACTGTACTATTTAATATCTGGTTGATTGTTTGTATATTTTGATACCATCTATAATTTGGGTGAACAATGTTTGTATTAGTCCCAAAAATGTGAGTTGAAAGTGATTCGTTACGTTGCACTCCATTAATTCCGATTTTTAGTCATTTATGTCTAATGATTTCCAATTTAAAGCTGACTCTTACAACTTGATGTCATTTCTGCTAATCGCATAAATATAGACAGAGAAATAACCCACGCTTAAAATCGTTTCATATGCACTCACCTGCAAACTTTTCAAAGGTGAATGAACCCCAACGGTGGAGAAGAATTGTGTACAGTATTAACATAGGTTATGATTAATCGATCTCGTCTATTGTATATTAGCTTCTAAGCTATTAGTGCAACAAACATTCGAGACAAAATTAAGAGCTATAAATTATACGGTGTTTTATCAATAATAAATGGGGGCGCCTCCTTAGACAAGTTGGTAGCGCGTTAGACCACAGATCACTGCCAGCTGAGATGGAATCTCGGCGTGGACATATATGAAGTGTGTTTCATCTTTAACTTCGCTTCATTTCCTATTTAGCCTACTATGTGTACAAAAGAGGTAATACAATATCAATAATCATCATTAATAAATGCATTGTTTGAAAAATACGTTTATTGGATTTGGGAGGGAAGGAATGTGGGAAGTAAGTAAATGGAATTTTCTTTAAAGACGGGTAAATTGCTGTAACCTTAGGCCTATTCTGGCATGATATGTATATTTTTAATTCATCTTTATTTTATTATGGGCCATAAGAATCATGCGGCTTACACACAGGCTAACTTGCTCGGGCATACACAAAGTGAGTTGTTTTCATTAAGAAATAAATCAGCTATATTACTTCACAGGACCCGCATTTTCATAATTGTTAATGCAATTTAATGCATTCGGTTTATATTCCGTAATCAAGAATAGGTTTCTATAACTGCAATAAACTAAATGTATACGCAAAATATGCGTTGTTTCATCTAAGATCAGATTTAATTACTGGAATTAATGTTCTGAAAAAGAAGGACATATTTTGCAATGAATATATTTTGATGTCAGTTTTACACATTTAAATAAGGTCACTTGAGTTTGTATTTTTTAATTATTACTATTTTTATACCTCTTTCCAAGGAATCCATAATCTTAATCAAATAGATTCATATGTGCACAAAGACACAGAAAACGAATGGTTTATTGCATAGATACGGCATAAATAAAAAATACACGAAGTGGTACAAATAGTAATTACTGACCACTTATCTTATACACTAGAATCATGTACTGGTATTATAGTATCTTGTAGGATGAATGTTGAATAAACTAGAACTTTCTACGCTTGGATGCAATTATTAAATCAAGAAACACACCAATAGTTTTTCCTATGTAGGTTCTGCAGCAGGTTCTCTTAAATAGATGTAGATAATTGGATATATTTGTTATGATGATATACTTGTATGACAAAAACCGCTTTAACAGGTATCAACAGAACTTCTGTCTTCAATTTTACTTTTTACAACAATTCTAATCCTATTAGTAAGGTGCCCGGACACTCAGTCATTTCAAATTGATGCAAAAGGTTTCTTCAAAGCAATATTATATAAACCCTATAAAACCCAATTGTCACTGTCTTCAAAGATCATTTTATACAACGGGCAGGCGTCATGAAGTGACTACTATTAAAACTATTTAGCTTAATTGCTATTAAAAGACTGACATCTGCGCTGAAGCAGACCGTAATAGCGCGTCATAGCTTCGGTACCGTTTGAACTGTTATCATTTTTAACCTGGCCTAATGTCTGCTATTCTAATTGTTGTAGTAATAACATTCTTAAATGTTATTGATGACAAGCAGATTAGAGCTAATCTTGAATGCCATAGTACAAAATAGACATACGTGGACCTAGAAAATATAATTCTATTCCCACATACAACCATGGTAAATTTTATATGCAACTAAAGTTGTTATAAAACTATACCTAGGTTTTCATGTCTGGGTAATTGAATACAAAATTAAATAAACAGATGAACGTATGATATTTATATGATAATTCACATCACTGAGTCAATAAATACAATAAATAATGACGCATATCAGAAATGTTTTATCTCTAATATTATTTATCTTTCAAATGTATTAAAATATAATGGTGGGTACCTGCTTAGGCAATTCCTTGAATAACCCATTAAACAATAGTTCTAATAAGAAAGTGTCTAACAAAGCGACCACATATACATGTCCGTAGTGGAAATAGTTCCGATCCAGCTACTTCTCGCATTTGTACTTGCACAGACGTGTGCACTTCAACTTTGCCCTCACGCACTTTCAACGAGAGCAGGTATTTGTGAAAATGCAATTTATATCCAGCTGTAATATATCCTTGGCGGGGGGCAGCAAGATCAAAATGGGAAGCAGCTTACTGTCCTCTTCATTCCATCCAATAATTAGTGAGGTTGTTGGCAGGCATCATGGAAATTTGAGCTGTTTTCCAGATGCTTGCTTGGAAGACACTCCTTTTGAGATGTTGATACAAAGCATCACTCGCTGGGGGAATTCTCCCCATCTCCCTAGTCTTCTGTGAGAACACCCTCAATCAGACGAGGTCAACATCATTGTCCTCATTTGACTCTTTGGAGTACACCCTACAGACAAAGGTTGTTGCCGCTTCTATCAGCCATGGCGATATTTGGAATGGGGTTTTAATAATAGTTGCACATTCCTCCATAAGGGATGGCACTTCGTGCATCAATTTTCTGCAATATTGTTTAGCCTTGAACTTGAAGGAAGACGTACCAAGGTTTATGGCGATAGTGTTCAATGAGATAATTCTAGTTGACTTTCATGCTTTGAAGGAAATCCGAATTTCTGCGGCAGATTTCAGAGCATTGATGTAATGGAAACTAGTCTGAAGGATTACAGCAACATTAATATCTCCAGTATGACCCATTCCAAGTGCCGATGTTTGGAGAGCGTAGAACATATGTACTATGACTGCACCGATTCATTGGTGGGCTGTGTTTTCAACATGGTGGACTTGATCACATGCAGTAATGTAGACATCCTTGTCGTCTGAGAATTGTCCTTCTGTGATCTTTTGGTACAGGAATGAGAATAATTTCTTCTTGTTATCAACGTTCGCCAGAAACTTCTGCCAATTTCCTTGAATTTTGGCAGTATCAGATACGCGTTGCCGGGTGCCCGTTCCTCGTTTTCTCCGTGCGCCTCCTTTAATTGTCAGTGAACGACACTGGTCCCAGACAATGTCTTTTCTTGTCGACCGTTTCAAGTCATTGTAAACTCTTGGGCAAATTACCTTGTCGAAAGATCATTCTTGGACAGTTGTACCAGGAAGTGAATTATAATTAGAAAGCCATAAAACCTGGTGCAAATAGATTTTCGTCGACAGAAATGGCGCTACTCTTACCGGCTGCCATGATGTATACCAACAGGTCTGACTTAGTGAAAGAGGTTAGTGACCCCCCGGATACTAATGCAGATGGGTATGGTGAAGATTCACGATGAAAAACATTTCCCGATCGGCTGTATAGTGCAACAAAAGCTTTCCTATAAAACTCTGCTTGATGTTTGAAGTGCTGTATTTTCTGTTTAGTTGCTGTCTTCTTTTCCGTTTTCTTCTCATCGAACAACAATACGTTTGTTCACTTGATCGATACTGTCAGAAGTGTGTCATTTGAGTCAAGCACACCCTCCCTGAAGTTGTTGTACTGCTCTTGTCCGATAGACTCGACCATATGGATAGATACGGCAGCAGCCGCAGACTCACACATTTTGTTGTCTAACGTAACCAGATCTTCACTGTTCCCTTCAAAAGGATTCACCTTACCAAACAACACATTCAGCTAGTCTTTTGCAGGGCGTTGAAATCGGTCCAATCGTTGTCGTTTGCATCAGTAAATTCGTAAATGAATCGGCTGTTTTCGGGAGCAGTCATGATCCAGCGTTCCAGCATGTCAGGATTCTCAGTGAGACCAATCATGCCGCCAACATTTTACTATTTTGTTGGCTTGCTTATGTACATGACGAATTGGTATGGATGAGAAACGCCAATAGCTTCGAGTTATCGTCCAGTATCCCTGCTCAAACTCTACCTGGATGCTATCTGGGAGAACTTCCAGGTCTCGGATATGGATGGGAAGCAATCTGGCAGAGTTCTGGTGGTCGAGAGCAAAGAACAAAGGCACAAGCTTCCGAAGGCTAGTGCCCATGAGTTCGAACTTCCATTCCCGATGTACCCAGATGATCATGAATATTAATTGTTGGTACTTGTGTATGAGTTGCCAGAATGAAGGTTGGACTCTCTTGAGAAGCTACCACGGCCCAAACCGGAATGGTCATATCGGTTCCACTGTCCTGGTAGGCTCGCCTCAGAAGGGTGTCAAGAGAACAATATTAACTTGATGGGCATATCTTGTTCTCATTGGATCGGATGCTTTCAAAACAGCTATTGTTTCTGCTTGTATCTTCACTAGCCCAGCTTCATTCAGGGCAACCGGCCACCCAAACCCAAGCGGCAGATCTCCCATGGTGCTCCTTAAAGCCATTTCAATATGGAGTCCATCTAGCATCACCACACACTTGGCTTAGCCGAATTTTCAGGGAAGGACCACTGCATTTGTTTGCGATGTCATATATTGGTTGGTCCACTACCAACATAGGGATTTGGTATGGATTGAGGTGTTCACTTTTTTGCCAATTCCATTTATAGTCGAATCATCTTTGGATTAGCTGCTTTCTCATGAAAAAGAGGCAATAGGGCTTCAATGCCCCTTTCCTGTTATCCAACAGCTTCTGATTGAGCAGGACGGAATGAAGATCACATCACTGGAGTGCCCTTTTCTGTATCAGAATCCATATATAGGGTGTCTTGTACAGCCTATTCGTGTTGTTTCTCCTCATCGCATCAATGAATTCGTTCCCACAGACTGCACATCTTTTACTGGAGGTATGGTGATAAGATTTCGGCCACATGTGGTATATGAAAGGTAAAGGATGGGCCCACTGATGCCTGCTCCTGATTCGACAAGGTATTTTGCCCAATAATTTTCATTGACTTGAAACTGTCCTGCACTGACAATTAAAGGAGGCGCACGGAGAAAACGTAGAATAGGCAACGCGTATCTGACACTGCCAAAATTCAAGGAAATTGGCAGAAGTTACTGGCGAACGTTGATAAGAAGAAGAAATTGTTCTCATTCCTGTACCAAAAGATCACAGAAGGACAATTCTCAGACGACAAGGATGTCTACATTACTGCATGTGATCAAGTCCACCATGTTGAAAACACAGCCCACCAATGGATCGGTGCAGTTATAGTACACATCTTCCACGCTCCCCAAACATCGGCACTTGGAATGGGTCATACTAGAGATAAAGATGTTGTTGTAATCCTTCTGACTAGTTTCCATTACATCAATGCTAGTGCCATCCCTTATGGAGGAATGTGCAAGCGATTATTAAAACCCCATTCCAAATATCGCCAAGGCTGATAGAAGCGGCACCAAACTTTGTCTGTAGGGTGTACTCCAAAGAGTCAAATGAGGACAATGATGTTGAGCTCGTCTGATTGAGGGTGTACTCACAGATGACTAGGGACGTGGGGAGAATTCCCCCAGCGAGTGTCTTCCAAGCAAGCATCTGGAAAACAGCTAAAATCTCCATGATGCCTGCCAACATCCCCACTAATTATTGGATGGAATGAAGAGGAAGGCAAGCTGCTTCCCATTATGATCTTGTACCCACCACTGTATTTTACTATAGTTGAAAGATAAATAATATTAGAGATAACAAATTTCTGATATGCGTCTTTATTTATGATATTTATTGACTCAGTGATGTGAATTATCATATAAATATCATATATTCATATGTTTATTTAATTTTGTATTCAATTACCCAGACATAAAAACCTAGGTATAGACACCAAAAATACCATTCTAGGTGGGGAAAAAAATCGTTAATCTGAGTGCTTCACACTCGGACCAAAATTATTCTATACAACTTCAAATTTGTGTTAAAAACTAAACTTTTGTATCAATTTCAAATGAAAAGAAAACAATACCGATGCACGGCCCCCACTAGATCGTTTTGCAATACATTGCGCTTATCATTCTTAATAATTTAAATTTTTAAATACTGTATACAATATCGCATCAACTCGCACACACACAAACACGCACACCCACACACACACGCGCGCGCGTGCACACACACACGCACACGCACGCACGCACGCACGCACACACACACAAAATATATATATATATATATATATATATATATATATATATAATCTTTACATAAATATAATGAGAGATACAAATATGTTTTAAGGAATACATTTTTTTTAAATGTCAGTTGAGGGACACGTGTTGCATATTTATGACGAATCAGTGGCATCATGGATAGAGTATGTGATTAGTTACCTATGGTTATTCTAGAGCTGTGCGGGAGGTCGTAAATTAGAATCCCAGCAATTGCACTATGATAGAAGGAAGTTTTCATCCAACGAATTCCCGTTGTGAAGCTGTAAATTATGGACCGTTTGAGTCTCTCTCATTTGAGCTCCCCAAATCACGTAACTTAACTGCCAATTCGGCCATAGTTACTATTTGCTGTCTTTTCACTGATTTGTTGAGATAATAAACAGCTGTGTTTACACCAGAGAGCAATCACGGCCATGGTAAGGTGCATCCAAGACAGAAGAATTACGATTTAATTTTGTCCATATTAACATTTTCAAATGTATATATGTGTTTGGGAGTAGGTTAGTATATATATATATATATATATATATATATATATATATATATATATATATATATATATATATATATATATATATATATATGACATGCACACTAGACGTGTGTGTGGCTGTAATTTGTTCTTTACATTACCTTTAGCGGTATATAATCAGGCAAATACGGTTAATTTAGCATAAGTTAATTTAGAAAAGGTTTGGATGCCTAATATAATAATAACAATAATAACAATAATAATAATAATAACAAAAATAACAATAAAACTACTACTACTACTACTACTACTACTACTACTACTAATAATAATAGTAATAATTATAATAATGATGATGATGATTATGATGATGTTGATGATGATGATGGTGATCCTACTACTACTACTACTACTACTACTAATAATAATAAGAATATATGCCATTAACAAATTCAGAACATACGAACCAGACCCATGTGATGAATACTTTCAGTAGAATAAATTTATAACAACGCACTAGAAACAAAACGTGACAAACCAACCAAAGTTTGCATTTCAATATATTTCATGCCATCATATATTAGAACCTTCTTCATTGTAAAACATTGTACAAATTGTTTGGAACATCGTTAATGTTTTTAATTTCTTTTACATAAAAGACACACGACTAATAAGACCATTATTAATTAAAAGGCGTAATCAACCGGGAAATGTCTTCAGCAAATACAATTCTCCTATCAAGGAACTAATTTACTTTGGCATATCAATTTCGCCTTGTGCTTTATTAGATAATTACAATCTATTGCTGAGAAATGAAAATTGCCTAAGAGACGTCCTGAACGTTAGTGTTATTTTACATAGTTATTACAGTTTTTGAGGCATTTTAGTTACAAAGATTCAGTTTTCTAAACAGAATAAAACCGTTTTAAATAAACTCTCTAATATATACAGGTGTAGCATTGCTCCATTCGGTTTAAGGACATAAAATATTACGACATTTAAATAACAGTGTTCATCAGTTTTCATGCCAAAATGTCTTCAGCATGATTCATTGAACAGAATAAATACAGATAATTGTGCACACGAAGGTACAAATCATCACAAAGCATCAAAACCACAACTACCCATAACAACAACAACAACAATAGTACAAGCACCAACAACAACCTGAATTTCAAGCAAGCACCAAAATGAGGCATTGTCAACCAAATATAACATAAATTAAAACTCATTTAGACATGTTGAACAACCAATATTCTTTGAATAGGTGAGTTTCAGCACAGATTTATAAGTACTTTTAGTACAGATTTAGTTTTAGCATGTAAAATGACTATGTTTCCGTTTCTTCATACCAAAAATAATTCGATGATTGAAGGAGAAACATTATCAATACGATTACTTAGATCAAATATTCGTATTTAGTTTGTGCAATTCATTTAGCTTGTGCTGCTATGCTTCTAATTAGATGATAATAATGTTTCCATATGAAAGACTGACTCCCATTACAAATAATGTTATCAGCATAGATAATTATTACTTTTTATATTGTATTATGAATGGGTACATTCAATAAATAAAACCACTTTCATTCTGTGGGTGATTCTAAGATATATAAGTATGATTTGAATAACTGGAATTGACCAAAATGTAGTTGTCGGTGCACATTACATTTGATTCAACATTTAAAACCACTATGTATCATATACATCTTCCAGCATTATATCTGCACCAATAACATATTTTATATAGCAGAGAGAAAGATCATGTTCCGCAGTCACTAATACAAATATATACAGAACATATATTGCCTGAACATGATCTATTAACGATGATAACCTTCACATGGCAGTTTGAAATTTCGCAATATCTCGAACCTCAACCACTAATACAAATATATGGAACAAATACAGTGCTTCATTTTGATCTATTAACGATTGTGTTCCAAGGTCATGTATATCGTATTCGTCGTCAAAGATCTTAAATTCGACAGGATGAGCATACCCTGATGAAATAGAGTTAGGATCCAGCCTAATTATCGCCCTTGCTGGGGTTCTATTCAACATCTGGGATAACGGTGTTTCAAACCTTTCACGTCTGCTATATGAAAATATTTTTTTAGCGAGGACAAAGAATGGGGAGAGCTTCCTTGAAATAGTTACTAGATTCAGCAATTGAAAAGTCCCACAATTCTTAGCCTCAATTATTATATTTTACATGGCAGTTTCTTGATATATTGACAATGGTAGCATTGCAGTGATCTATGCCTTGAATACCAAGGTCATGGGTAATTTGTTTCAGTACAATCAAATGTACTCACAACAAGTCATATTTATACATAATTCCAAGAAATAAAAGAAACATTGTACAGATCGGTAGAGCGAAATACCATTGTTCGAAATACTGTGCATTCCCAGATGGTCTAGTAGTTAGGATCCTACCCTCTAACTGTTGTGGCAGAGGTTCGATTACACGTATGGGATAAAACGTTTCTTAGCGACGTTTATCGAATAAACTCCATTATTAAGTTCACCCACTGTTTCATTCCATTACACTCTAATCAGTTGAGAATGAATAATATAGTTATTTATAAGAGTGCTCTGTAATTCCTCATATCTATAGGTCGATCACAACAAAATCATTCATACAAATTAAATGATATCTGCCTAATAATTAGTACTGCTAGATTAAGTGAACCTTTCCTACTTACCGACAGTAAACTGTAAGACTCATAAACTCACAGTAACTAATATCCAATCCCACATGCCTATTCCATGCATCTCAATCTAATTGCTTGCTGTAAAAAAAAACGCACGATGCAAATCAAATGCTACTTTTAAAAGACAGATCCTAATATATATTTTAAAAGAATATCCCACCATTCTCAGCTTCAATTAAATATTTCACATGACAGTTTCACATGACCTTTCCTAATTACGGAGAGAAATCTGTGACCCTCATTAACTCACAGTAAACTGTTTCCTTCTTTCAATAGTCACGTGAAAAGAAGTAAAACCAATTATGAAACCTTATTTAACAGTTGGCGAATTAAATTTAGATTGATCGACATGAAATCTCCTTTTAACTAGTTACATTTTGTTTATTCACTAAACATATGACTATTAAGATTATCAACAATAGTAGCATGAATGAATGAATGAATGAATGAATTTTTATTTCTGTTAAAGTACATAATATAGACATATTTATGTATACAAGTATATCACGATACAGCATATTTATTATAATAAAAGGATTATCATAAATATTTTGCACAGAAACTGTGGACATTTACTAAGACAACAGTGTCTGTTTCCTCACTGAATTAGTTTATATGAAGGTAAGTAAGTTTGATCGAGCAGTGAGGCTGTAATGCCCACAAAGACAACAATGAACATTTTAAGCAAAAAGTAAAACTATATATATGTAGAAAATCAAATAGTTCTGCAATTTACATGGACAAATAAATATGATGCGTGAACGTCTGTCTCCGACAGAGTTGTTGTTTTTATTGAAACATATGATTACATGGTTTATTAGCACAAGTTTGGACCTAGTAAAATGTGTATGCACGCACGCGCGCGCGCGCACACACACAGACACACACACACACACACATTTGTTGCGTTATTAATAAAGCAGCACGTTGATATTTAAAACATTATGTTCCTGAACATTTGTGTGCACTGTGTACGAAAATAAAATATCATGCTTATTTACATATATTTTAGTAGTTCTTGATTAAATTTACCGCTAAAGGATTTGGTGGTTCTTAATGATTTTATTTTCTCCGGCATATTATATCAGGTTTGAGGGGCTGCGTGAATAAATGATCTGCAGATTGTTTTGCTGTTTCTTTCTGTGATATTGTGTGGGTGAATGTCTCTATTTAAAGAAAATGTATTTTGCAGTGGTTGGGGCAATTCTCTATGAGAGAACAAATACATACATTTTCCATGTTGTACTTTGAACAGCTCGCTATTGGCAATATATTAAGGCTCTTGTATATGGGGATCGCAGGTGCATTGTATTTCGAGTTGTTTATTACCCTTATCGTCTTATTTTGTTTTATTTCTAATTTAGAGATATGCTCCTTATTTGCAGATCCCCACAATAAGAGACCATAGTTGAGATACGAATGGGTTAGACTGTAGTATAGGCGTTTTCTGTGGTCTTTGGTTAGTAAGTGTCTTGATGAAGTTTATTGCGTATAGTAGTTACAACAGTAGTTAATATGTTCCCGGCAGGTTAATTTTTCATCGATAATCATTCCCAAAAAATTGACTTTGTTTACTTTATTGATTATTTCAATGATAAGTTTTCATGTTTAGTCGGTTGCGCTGGGAAGACCATATAATTTGTTTTGCTGATATTTAATGAAAGTTTATTAGCCATAAACCAATCTTCAAGTGAATTTAGATCATTGTTAATTTTGTGGAATATGTTTGTAATATGTTTTGAAGAATAGTAAACTGTAGTGTCGTCTGCAAAAATAATGCACTTAGATTCAATCAAAGCGTTGGGCAGATCATTTGTATAAATAATAAAAAGCAAGGGTCCCAGTACTGACCCTTGGGGTACTCCACATGCTATGTCCATGATTGACGAATCAGTTTCTTTGTATGATACATATTGTTTTCGGTTAGTTAAGTAGCTCCTGAACCACTCCAAGGCTATACCATGTACACCATCATGTTGAAGTTTTTTTAACAGTGTGCAGTGATTAATGGTATCAAAAGCCTTGGAGAGGTCCAGGAATACACCTGCTGTGTGTTCTTTTTTGTCACGTGATGAAAGTACATTCGAGGTGAACTCAGTAATTGCATTAATAGTGGAGTGTTTCGGCCGAAATCCATACTGACTGAGAAAGAAGAAATTTTGCTTGTACATAAAGGAATATAATCTTTTATGCACAACTTTTCCCAATAATTTGAGATAACTGGTAAGAGAGAGATAGGTCTATAATTAGCACAATGCTGGGAATCTTTGGATTTATAAATGGGAATAATTTTTGCAATTTTCAGGATATCAGGAACTATGCCAGTCGCTAAGGATTTGTTTATAATAATTGCTATTCCTTCCGACACTTCAACTTTGATGGCTTTTGGGAGCTAATACCGTCATGTCCACAACTACGTTTATTTTTCAGACACGTTATAATTCGCTCAATTTCAATGTGGTCAGTCGGATTGAAATAAAATGTTTTATCATGACTTTTGCGTTTTAAATAATAGTCAAAAGTATTAATAGATGGGGGGATTCCGGATGCAAATTGTTCACCAACTTCAGTGAAGTATTTACAGAAACAATTTGAAATGTGATTTTTGTTACTTATGTGTTTATTATTGATAATGAATGAATCTATAAGCATAGATGTATTTTTGTTCCTACCGATTAATAAATTTAGGTTAACCCATGTACGTCTTACATCATTTCGATAATGATTAAATAGTTCTGAATAATAATTATGTTTATTTTTGCGCTTTAATTTCTGATATAGTTGCCTAAACTCAATTTATTTGGCATGGGAAATATCATTAATTGGCTTGCCAATTTGCTTCCTGTACAGTTTATCGAGGGTTTTAGATGACCTCATTAGTACTGTGGTCATCCAGGAAATCAAATTTTGTTGCTTAGGTCGTACCTTTTTTAATGTGATTGGGGCAATTCTATTCATTTCTTCTAGTATTTTATTGGTGAATTCCTCACAAGCTTTATTTATATCTAGAAGCAATAAGTAGCACCAGTTTACCGAGTGTAATCTTCTGTTGATTTGATACATTTTCTTTTCGTCTAATAATCTTGTTTTTATAGATATAGAAATATTCTTAGGTTTGGGCTGTTTTCCATAAAATATGAAGACTGGAAAATGATCCGAAATATCACTGGATAATACACCAGTTAAAATTTGATCCATGTTATTTTTATAATTCACGTAAATATTATCAATAAGTGTTGACGATGTTGTAACTCGAGTGGCTTGAGTTATGATAGGAATCATACCTGCTGTAATAAAATCATTTAATAAATCAGGTGTGTTTATGCTGTTCCACCTTTAAATAATAAACATTTGAATATGTTCCAATTATAATATTCTTCGTAGTAGGGTTTAAGTTGGATATTAATTGTTCATATAATTCAACTGATGTAACTTCACTAGTGTTTGGTACTCTAATAGATTTCTCCCACAATGACATTTCTATTATCAATTGTTGCTTCTAAAATTACTGACTCAAATTCGTCATCATAATTTATCTCTAAATCTTCACGTCTAATATATTTTAGGTCGTTTTTAATATAAATTGCCACACCTCCATGAGAATTGGTGTGTCTGTTTCTAAATAAAAAGTTATAGCCGGGAATTGCACACATATGGGCATTATTGTATGTCAAGAAGGTCTCGCACAACAGTACAAAATGTATTGGAATGGAAATGTCGTTGAATCGTGTCAATATCGTCTTCAGCTGATCATGTTTGGCTGTGAGACTGTGTATGTTGATATGTAGTGTTGTGTGGTTGAAATCACGAAGGTGTTTATTTGAGTGTTGGATACCCTCTATTTCATAGAATGCACTATCAGTGTTTAGTACATTGGAGTACTCACAGTCATCATCATCAAGATTGGATTCGTACTGACTGTTGACATATTCACAGAAGTTGAAAATCCAAGTTGGATTATTTTGGATATCATTGGATTCGTTTATCGTTGTGTCTCAAATAGACACGAAATTTGTGCTACTTTAGCGGCATCGTAAACAGTGTATATGTTGCTAGTTAAACGATTGTTACTACGAGAAACAACGTGGCATTCACTAAAATAGGCAAACATGAATATTAAGTGTTGTTCACGGTAAAGTGAGGCCATGTGCAGTGTTGGTCAGCGAAAGAAATCCACTGAACCAGACAATACGGGTCAGTGGCCCAGCTGGAGTAAACACAAAGCAAGTGTAATACAGTATGACAAGGGCAGATACATAATTATAATTCATCTACATATCATGTGATGAGAATCAGCATACAAATATGGTGTACATGTGGTTAACAAGTGTTAATGTTAGAACTTATCCAAATGATAGTATTAGCAAATGAGTTATGTGAAGCTGTAAAGGGAATGTTTTCCATAATAGCTACTGGTACAAATTATATATAACTATGCAACAATTATTGCCCTACACATCCATGTAGGCTGTATAACACAAATTATATAATTAAGTTAAATTATCACATATTAGAAGCATTTAAAGTTGGCAACACAATTTTACATTTGTTTCTAATTAGTGCCAAGAAATTGGCACTATAGTCATTGTTCAAGCACACATTGAACAACTAAGCCAATCTTCTGTACAAATGTATTATCAATTTTGATGACCATAGACCTAGAGCATTTGCTAGTAATTTATTAATCTTTACATATTTAACAGGTATAAGATAGTAAGGCAAACATAGTTAATTTATAGCTGCACAACATTTAGTTACCTTCTTTGCTACATAGTGTGTACATATAGTAATAAGATTGCATTCACAATTACATTTGGTTTTAATTCATAATAAAATAATAACAACATATACACATGTGAATCTACAGTTTTGTGGTCATTTGTGCATACATGTTTATATGCTTTACCACCTCTATTATATTAATGGTAATTAAATAGTTACACTACCTAGTATGTGCTTAACGTTATGGTATCATTAAAACAGAATTTGAGTTACTAGTCCTAAGAAATAACTAAATGTTTTGGTGAATAGCTAATTAGCTGTGGGCCTATATAATTTGTAGGTTATCCAATAGGTTTATTGCTGCTGAAGTATTTCAGCCATAATTGCCATCAAAATTTTACCCATCATTTAATTGGCCAGGGTTTGATTTTGGTCCATCACTACATTGGATTACAAGTGTAGCCTTCATCCTAGCAGCCTTCGCAGCTTGCACAACCGGTAGAAGCTGACTTCTAGAAACGTTGTATGCTTCGGGGAAGTCTTCATTGAGTGATATATTTGTACCTTTCAAGTTACGTCGTGCTTCCCACACTCTTTGTCTGTCTGACTTGAGCAGGAACTGAATCATAATAGGCCTTGGTCTGCTTTTATTCACAATTCTCATCCTGTGAGAGATCTCAATCACTATTTGCTGAGGCTCATGGATTCTCATGTTTTAAAGATTCTGGAAATGGTGATTACCAAAGGTGCTCGATCTTCTTTGACATTCAGGAAGACTAAATTGTTTTGTCGTGAATAGCATTCTAACTTGTTAAGCCTATCTATCATTCATGGATTTATTGCTTTCTTTCAAAGCTTTGTTTTCAAGTCTAGTTGTTGACATTTCCTTCCGTATGTCGACGATATAGTGCGACAAAAACAATAGTTTCGTGTTTTGAACGGTTTTCATTTTCTCCATTTCTGATCGAATTTGACCCAGGTCGTCCTTCATGACATTTATACTTCGCTCAATTCTCATGGGAGATTTCATGACATCAGCAATGGTGACATTTTCTGCCATTTCAGTATTATCGGTTATTTGCACCGTTGAAATGGATCTCGTCCTTCTGTTTTATAATGTGTTGGCCTGTTTTTCACAATTTTATATCCTCAGTGTTAACCTTGTAGTATCACAAGCATAAATAGAATATTTTTCACCACTACATTTACTCCATATTACACTATTTCGGCTTTTACATGCAGATATTTTCAAATCGACTTCAATCGGCCATTAATCACAGTCGCTTCTGCCAGTGCAATTTCAGTAGACGACTTGAATATTTCATTATCTAGCTAATAATTGGTGCTGGTAGATTAAGTCAACCTTTCCTAATTACGGACATTAAACTATGAGACTCATAAACTCACAGTATATGAAGCTTAAATAGTTTCCTTCTTTCAATAGGCACAGGATGTGAAGTGAAACCAATTATGAAACCTTAATTAAATTTAGATTGACCAACATCAAATCTTCAATTAACTAGATAAATGTTTAGATTCATTAAACAAATGACTATAAATATTATCTAAATTAATAGCATTTGCTACTGCAATTTCAGTATACGTCTTGAATATTTCAGGATTTCCAGGAAGAGATCAGATTATAAAAGCTATTATGACGTGTGTTGCCGGTTTATACTAGTCCGCTTGTGCATACAGAAACAATCGTCAAATCCCACATGCCTATTCCAAGCGTCTCAATCTAATTGTTTGATTTTAACAAACGGCACGTTGCAAATCACATTTTCAATGCAAGGCTGTCATCTAGAATAGCAAGAACAAATGCATCCCCACCATAACCTGTCAAATGTTACTTTCAAATTACAGATCCTCATATTAATTTTAAAAGAATATCCCACCTTTCTCAGTTTCAATTAAATATTTCACATGGCAGTCAGAGACTTCGGCAGATCTGGACCATCATTCACTAATATAAAAAAATCAGGTGAAATATTGTGTCTTAGCTTGATATATTGATTATGATAGCATAACCGTTAAGTATGTTTTATATGTCCAGGTCATGTGTAATTTATTCGTCGTAGTAATACTTTTAATAAAATAAAATGTGTTCACAACCTATCTTATAGAATTTGTTTTCGAGAAATCGAAGAAAAACTGTATAATTGATACAGCGAAATACAAATGATCAACATACCGTGTATTCCCAGGTGTTCTAGTGGTTAGGATCCGGTGCTCTCACAGCCTTAGACTGGGTTCGATTCCCATTCTGGGAGAATTTTTTTCTTTTCCGATCTTTATCGAAAAAATCAGATTATAAAAACTATTATGACGTGTATGTCCGATTTATACTAGTCCGCTTGTGCATACAGAAACAAATACCAAATACCACATGCCTATTTCAAGCGACTCAATCTAATTGTTTGATTTTAAACAAACGGCATGATGCAAATCACACTTTCAATGCAGGACTGTCATCTCGAATAGCAAGAACAAATGCATTGCCACCTAACTTAACAAATGTTTCTTTCAAATTACAGATCCTAATATTTATTATAAAAGAATATGCTCCTATTGTCAGTTTCAATTAAATATTTCACATGACAGTTAGAAATTTCGACAGATCTCGACCATGAGTCACAAAAACAAATATCAGGGGAAAGAAAGTGTCTTATCTTTATCTATGATAATAATAGTACAACAGTGATCCATGTCTTATGTTTCAAGGTTATGTGTAATTTATTCGTCGTAGTAGTGGTTATTAAAATAAAATGTGTTCACAACCTGCCTTATTTAAACATATTTCCGTGAAAGGAAAGAAACATTGTAAAACTCGATAGAGCGAAATACCAAAGATCAATATACCATGTATTCCCAAATGATCAAGTGGTTAGGATCCGGCGCTCTCACCACCGTGGCCGGGGTTTGATTCCCCGTCTGGGAGAAATAGTTTTCTTTTCCGACCTTTACCGAAATAAAACCCATTGTTGCATTACATTACACTCTTATCGGGTGAGAATAGACAATGAAATTATTTATAAGAGAGCTTTGTGATTCATCATAGAACAAATATATAAGTAGATTATAAACAAAACTCAGTAACCATTCCGACATGAATGAAATAGTTAATTCTTTTATTGTCACTTTTAATAGCAATCATCAAAACTAAATAATTACTGCCTTATAATTGGTAATGCTAGATTAATTCAACCTTTCCTGATTGCCGACAGTAATCAGTGAGACTCATAAACTCAGAGTATGTGAATTTTACAACTGTT
>JAODUP010001410.1:2500-58183 GCA_025642065.1 Paralvinella palmiformis | reverse complement strand
TACCTAACAGGAATGACATGGTCTTCTTAGTTAGTCACGTTCTTGGAATTGGACGGATTTGGGTCCTTTTGTAGAACAACGTCCATATTATTGTTTTGTTTTTTTATCAGTATCAACTGTCAGAAAAAAAAAACATTTGAGAGTTGTGGATGTCTTCCGATTTGCCTAGTGAACATCTGACACCGGTTGCCTGGTCACAGTTTGTGTTCCAGATTCGAATGAGTTCCACTAATACTTGAAGCCTTGCACTAGTTGCGAAAGTACACAACCAATTCGCTAATAATGTGGACGACCTATTTACTACCTAGACAAAGTTAGGACTTGTCATTAAGCGGAATTTTCATTAAGGCGTAGTACCGTTCATCGCCACAAAATCGAATTCCGCACCTTCTTATCGCGCAACATCTCATCAATAGAGCCCGCCTGTATAATTACCAAGCAGCTTTTATTTGACGAGGCCTTTATCATTATTCCAGATGATTTATGAACATCCGTATTGATTTTTAATATATCTAAGTTTGCTGGCACAGTAGGCTTCCTATAATATGACATTATCGAGCCATTCAGGTAAATAATGAATACATGATATATATGACCTAAAATGTCCAACATAAAATATTTCACAAACAACTGTTAGTATAATTACGGTCTTAGTTAATTTGTGTTGATTGTATTTCATAATGTAGTTCACCCAATGACCCACACTTTAACTGCATTAGCAATCTTTTTATATACATTTATAAAGCAGCTTCAGATAAATTACAAAACAAAAAAGATATAATATGTTAACAATAAAGGAGCTCGATATGTTCTTTCTGCACTAGCTGTAAATGTCAACACTCGTGAAGTCGTAGAAGGCGAACTATTTTGTGTTTGTTGAATACAAATTTAGAATACTGGAAAAATACCAACAAAGGGTTTTTAGTACAATGAATAATGTTCTCATGTAGAGTTGCTGTTTGTTTAACCCGAAACTGATATCCCACAACAATAAGACGGGTGTGTTGTATAGAAGTTCGCTGGAGACCAAATCAAGTATGCAAGCTCAAATGATGTATGTTGATTTAACCAACGTATTGTTAATGCGAACGTGGCGTAAATGATTGAGTGATTTTGTTGGTTTTTCAAGTTAGAGATTATCATCAAAAACACGTC
The DNA here is from genome assembly GCA_025642065.1 of Paralvinella palmiformis. Classification (NCBI taxonomy): domain Eukaryota; kingdom Metazoa; phylum Annelida; class Polychaeta; order Terebellida; family Alvinellidae; genus Paralvinella; species Paralvinella palmiformis. The sequence continues at coordinate 57,028 of JAODUP010001410.1, read as the reverse complement.
CATCATTTTGTTTAGGTTAATAGCTCACCTGTTACGGTTTCTACATGTCGACAGTATGTTTACATGACGATATGTGATTGGGTTTAGATATGTATGTACATTATTACAACATTTTAGTGGCAATTTTAGTGGTAATTTATTCTTCAAAAGTTGTTTTCAATATTTATGTGCCAGTTCCTCTACATATGCATAATACAATACACACATACCTAGGGTTACATACATTTAGGTTTAGGTTTGAATTAATATATGGATAAATGAATATAGGGATATTTTAGCTTTGATGAGTCAGGGTAGGTCAGTCATATTTATGTAACTGGAAACACGCAAAACACACATTTTTGTGTACATTTAATCACGTAAAACTGTAACTAATTATTTGTCAATAACATAACAAAGTGAATTATTTTGCTTAACTCTGCCAGGGTTGGGGTAATTATAGGACCAATGTAATCAATTCCAATTAAGATTACTTTAGAATACTATTTATACAATCACGATTACATTAATTGTGAATCTATTCGATTACGATTACATTAAAAAGTAATCATGCTTACAATCATGATCACAATATCTATTACAAAATCACATATGTGATTCTTCATCAATATTGTCTCGGTTATTTGAATAATACCGATATAAACATTCTACACTGTTTCAATGTTGCTTTTTACGATCCAGAAGCATCCTTTTTGGTATGTTCTTGAAATATAATTTCTTAACTGACCTTGATGACATTGTACAATGTTAAGTTATTTTAGAATTTCTGAGATCAAAGGAGAAAGTAATGCATTTGCCATGAATGCACATATATTTATAGAGATTAGCGCAAACTGAGATTAGTGCATACAATATCAAGGGAATTGTTTGAATATTTTGGAAATGTTTTCTTGGTAACCAAATACATCATGTTTGGCATGACTACAGCCAGATAAGCTCTATATAATATACATGGTAATTAGAATATAGTCAAATTCTCAACTCCAAACCTCTCTGTAGCTTGACAACCTCTGTAAATGAACCACTTTTTACTGTATTAAATTATTACTTTGCTTTAAAATTGTATTTTTATTCTATAACTCCACCACCTCCCAACTCCGTACTTCGATCTTTGATCTCTTTCTAATGCTCTCGTTTGTCATTCCGTATGTTCACCTGGGGCCAACAGCCCGTCTATGTTCTCTAAGGCATGCGTTAATTTAATAGGCTGCTTGTCTTTCGACTGATGGCCAATCAGGGTCGTTTGAAATTGTAGTTAAAACGACGGTGTCACAAATAAGCCGTGCACAATTATAGGCTGTGTCGTTAACTTGGTCTTAGCCGTATGCAAGCAATACGAATTAATCTTAAATGCCTGTTTATATGACTTATAATAGCGGCAACATCTGACGCAGTATTACAACACTTTATCCTTTCATATTCATTCTTAGAACCAATAAACTGACAAATGTTCATGTGTATAAATATGACTGGAGTCCGTCAATGGGTAAATCGGTTATATTGTTATCTTTTGCCTTACATACCAAACCATATCTCTGGCATGATATAACCATATACATAATCAAAGACATTGCGTAATCGTGAAAGTGATCCCTAATTACGATTACATTTACAATATAATTGATTACGATTACGATTACGAAGCATGTGGAAATGCCGGATTACAAATATGATTACTTGAGTTCATCTAATCGATTACAATCGATTACCATTACTGGTGCGTTTACCCCAATCCTGGTTATTGTGAACTTATATGGAGATGGAACATAATTAACTTATGTTCATTTAGAGGCTTACATAACTTGTGCTACCAGTATTATTCTAATATTTCAATTTGACAGGAAAGTAGACAAACCTTTACAGAGAAATATATTTTTGTCATACGAGGGAAAGTATTTGGACTGAAAAAGTTAAATTTGCAGATTATTATAATGTTACTTTGTAACATGTTTTCGAATGTAATGTTGTTTTTTGTGATAAGTAATTTGTGAAAAGTTTTTTAAAAGCTATGAAATCGTTGCAATGTTAACTTTGATCTGAAACGTTCTCTTGGTACATTTATTAAGTTTTCGAAATATAGCCATATTGTAATTTGGGTTTATCTACTCCTCTGTCTTTCGGGCACTTTATCTTTGTGTTAGTATACTATTAAAATATTAGAAGTCTTTAAATAAAAGAACGGCTTTTAATCCAGTATACAAATAATTCCCGGTCACTCATTTAATCCTCAGATAACACTGGCAATCATTTTCGCAAAATGAATGATAATTTCATGCAAAACCTAATTAAAGTTTATCTTTATGGTTTTATCAAATAAATTAAATACGAAGAAAACTATTTATATTGTAGTACATCCGCAACACATACACTGCAACCAAAGTGGCTATCATATTGTCATTTGAAACACAAGACTTGGTGGAATTGGAGAATATTGCCTGTAAAAACCATTATATTTTAAGTACTTGCCTTGATGAAAAGTTCACTTGGAAGTATCATCCGTCTAATATCAACGATAAGTTTAATTTGTTTTCGCAATTATATAAGAGACCCTGAATTAGTCATTGATTCATTCTAACTTATCATATATAATTCAGGCCCGGGTATAGCTAATCAATCTACATTACCAGGTACAAATATGTACGCAAGCGAGCTCTCTTTAAGAGTGAAAATGATCCCTTCTATCTACATTGTCATTTCTTGAAATTGCATAAATATCAATCCATCTTATTTGTTTTTCCACAGGAAGCTCTCAGATTCTTTTAATACTGTATTCACATTTAGCAAGGATATCTCCGATGCATTTAACACTTGCCAATCCAACGTATTATACGCTCAATAGTCGAAATCGTAATTTGCTCTTAAATAGTCTTTATATGAAATACCTAAAATTTGTAATAAGTCTGACAAATTCAAAGTAGCCCTCGCTCAAAGGCTGCTTAGATCTAAATTATTTGTTTTATACCCAATGAATGCCATCTCTAATATTAATACGTTTATATTTATATGTCAATTGTTAATTTGCCTTCTCATTACTTTAATTGATCTCTGGTGTCAATAACTAATTAATTACATATTTTGTTATTACTTAACATAAGTGATCCCTTGTCCTGTATTCAAAGATAATGTAATTTATTTTAAATCATATAATTTAATTTTATTTACTAAGTGAAATCCTGGGTTAGGATTCTGCCTTCTGGCTTTACTGATGCACACAAACAAATACATCATATTTCAACGGTTATGCTTCTCTTAATTGTTATATATTTAAGTCTTATTTGACTGTTATTGTTATTGGAATAATGCACAGAATTTGGAAACAAATTATTTATGTATTCACTCAGTCAGTATTAATCTGTATTTATAACGAAATTTATAAGAAATGTTTAATTATCCAATTTGATTTGAAACTTTTATGTTAGCACTTTAAACAAGAAAATCTAATATTTGTGATTAACATATTCATATCACCAATCACTAAAACATTATTTAGAAGTTTAGTAATGTTTTCAAATTTTCTCAAGCTTCTCCTTTTTTACTAAAATAAATTAATTCAATAAAATTAATTTCGTTGATTAAAATAGTCCGTAACCTAGATAAATCATCTTCTCTTGGCTTAAAATCTAGATACAATAATAACTTGAAGAAAATATTCTTTATCACTTCATTTTAGTTAAATTTATACGCAAAGACAAGTTTACTGTTTACACATATATGGATGCAGCATCTGTTGTCCAATAAGAACAATGGAGAGCTAATCAGACGAATTTGCACGATCATGAATTATAGCCCACATGTCACCATATAACATACTAGGCGTTTATTGCAATTCATGGTTAATACATTCCTTTGTTTTAGTTATTAATTATTTTCAATATTTCGAAAATCTGGAATAATCCATTTGCCATTTTGTGAACCTTTGAATTGACTTTGGCATAATGTTTTATGGTGGATTTGTCAGCAAATCCTTGACGGGAAACATTTATTTGCGAATTACTGCATCCATTATTAAAAAATCGATTTTATTAATTATTGTCGAAAGTATGCATGATACTGTCACAACAATGGTGTCCATACCTATTTTTCAAGGTTAACGATTAAGATAAAATCTATTAGGAACTATTAGCATATATATTTATTTTGAACAAGCACATTATCCACCGCCATTATTGCAAAACCTATAGTTTCTTCAATATATCTGACACTATGCATTATAATGAGATAACAGTTGCATCGACAACCACATTTTGATGGCCAAGGATCATGATAAAGATATCTTAATAGTTATAAAATGCGTAATTTTTATTTCTTGCCAATAGCATCATTACCTAAAAATGTATTGGCTTGAAAATATTTCCCGATTTGCATGATAATATCACAGAAATTGTATACATAGACACATATTCACACTTTTACTTTGAAGAAGCACCCAATTCATCAGTACAGTCCCAAACACACCGAGGAAGATGAGAGACTGAAAGTTGTCTCTGGTGATCGACTACGGATTGGTGGAGAGCAGGAAAACATTTCCTTCTACTATCAGTCAACAGTGATGTACTTTACAATAATGTCAATTGTCAGTTAACTCCAAATGAAGTCAAAATAAGGCATAAAATTTGTTGACAAGACAGTTTTTGACTTGAAAACAATATTCCTTCGTTTGCATATGGTTGGACAAAAGCGTCAGTTGCAGATGGTACTCATATTTCAATATGAGTTGTGCACCACCCGGCCATTCTTCTCGGATTAAAACAAGTCGCTGCTCACGTTCCAGATATTGTCATAGTGGATATGCAACAGATGTTACATTACAATGATTGACAACACAGCGGAGACTCATGTGACATGTAAAAATGGACAGCCGAGATGATGGTGCATTCTCACACGATGAGGTTGATAACACTATGATATAATACATGCAACAAGCTGCAGAATGTGCTACTTTTTGATCCATATATCTTTATGACATTAGTATACAGGGTCTAGAAAATACAATTGTATTGTACTGTGGAAATGCAGCCCTGGAATTAATATGTTGAGGACATAAACCTAATCTATATCGAATAGGTACTACGTATTTGGAGCTAAAGGCTATGCATGTTCTTAGCGGATGCAACAGTGTATCTTACCCCTTTAATAAAAGTAAAATCAGTGTACTGAATAATCTTCAGGCAGGTGATATTCCTGGGTTGTGTCAGGTGCTGGATGAAGAGGATGTCACACGTTCAGACTTAATGTAAATAGTTCAAATATTCTTTACAGCCTTGTATGGTCAGCCATGTTAAACCTCGATGAGTGATTAAACTCAAGGCATAAGGGAAAGCCTATGTGCATCACGACATAATAATAATAATAATAATAATAATAATAATAATAATAATAATAATAATAATAATAATAATATACCATATATATATATACTACTACTACTACTACTACTACTACTATACTACTATTACAACTACTACTACTACTACTACTACTACTACTACTAGTAGTAGTACTAATACTAGTACTACTACTACTATTACTACTACTACTACAACAACAAATACTACTATTAATAATAATAATAATAATACTAATAATAATAATGTATATTTAATAAAACACTATTTTTCTAGAAGGAGCCATTCAAGTGCGCTGTATAAATAATATGTAATATAATAATACCAAAAACTATTTTTCCGTAAAAACCAAACGAGAGATTTAAAAGATAACTATTAGGTATCTGTGAAAGTGACCTTGAACAGGTGTGTTCTTAGAAGAGATTTAAAATGTTCAAGAGAAGATGCATTTGTAATATCTGCCAGCTACCTATTCCACAAAGTGAAGGTTCCAACATGAAGTGCACAGTCACATCGTGACTTGAGCCGAGACACAGGCAATAGTATCCGACTGGATGAGCTGAATTTCCGGCATGACCTTCTAATGGACACCTGTTCAAACAGGTCATCAGGTGCCTTATCATTGAAATATTTATAAGCTATTAATAAAATATTAAAATCAATAAACTGGCTAACAGGTAGCCAATATAGTTTTTGAAGAATTGAGGTGATATAAATATGTGTATTTTTCATTATGGGAGCTGCACTATTCTGAATTCACTGAAGGCAATTGATACTATAATCAGCTATGTAAAACGTAGTTACAAGCGTATATACCCAAACAGAAGTGAACATATATATTCATGCTTGCAGCTCATATATGTGGAAGGCAGCTGATCAGCAAGAACCTCCTAAGTCAGACATCACAGATGTTGGTTGCGATGTGAAGGGCGGTATTTCTTTAACCTGCGTTGAAACTGGTCTTCCCATTCCCCAGAGTCTGATTGTTGTAATAAACTGTGGATGCACATCAAAGGGGAAAGATGTAGCACTGAGGGTTGTAACTACCACACAAATAATGGGTAATGCACAGTCTCATCACCAGATGGATGTTGCAACCAATAGACAAGGAGGGCTGATGCACACAAAAAGGGAAATGAACAAGCAGTGTACAAGTCTGAGTAGCAGCTTTTTTGGAGAAAGTGGTGTTTCGTTTGTAGCCCGCTCAAGAAATATAAATTTATTTGAAACCGTATAACGTAATTCATCGCTATTTTACTGGATTTCATCAGAGTAGAATGTCTATGTTCTTTGTGTAAAGATAAATTAACTTTGGAGATACACTAATTGTTAGATAATCAAGATTTATGTGACAATAAATTAACCACAATGCATTTGATGACAGGTTATCATTATTCTTGACTGTGTCTATGTATACCACTTCTGTAATATTATCTTGCAAATTTAAAATAATGTGAAGCCAATACATTTTCGATAATGATGGTATTGGCTAAATGGCGTAAAATTAAAATGATGCATTTTATAACTATTACGTTGTCTTTATCATAATCCGTGACCATGACCTTAAAGGTTGAAGCTTCCGAAATGTTGCCGGAATGACAACCCAACTGGATTTCATGAGTGACCCCCTGTGAGAATAAGTCCACCATTAAACCTATTACTATAGACAATTCATAGGTTCACCATTATACCAATCGACTAGAATACCACTCTTCAAAGACATGTAGTTTTATTAGCTTATTGCGCCCTGAGTTCGTGTTGATTTTATTCCTGACACGTGATTACGTCGTCTTTTTGAAATCATATTCTGAGCCGTTTGAGTGACTGAATATTGGATGATCTATAGTTAGATTAATATCAACTCAGACCAGTCGTATAGTAGGTAACCAAATACTACATTCGACTGTTGGAATATAAGAGTTGAAATTCTGAATTTTTAATAGGATTTCGTTTGGTTTGGGGTGAAATTTATCTATGATGTACATACTTTAATTCACTATCTTTCAAGCGATAAGGGGTTTATGCATAAAATACATCGTATGTGGTAAGACAAAACACTTGTGACACTCCACCACAAACAGTAATTGTTTTTTGAATAACTAACAACTTTCATGCATCAAGGGATGGAAGAGTATGGTATGTATCGTATTATTATGGTAAATGTGTTGGCATAGGTATCATTGGGGTAAGAAACAACTGACATTAACGAATATTATGTATTTCTTATTTATTACACCAAACTTATAAAGGGCTCTTTTCATACTTAAAACATGATCAAGAGCGCTGTACATAATGAGTAGAAAAAACTATGTGTCTAACATCGAACTATCTATAAATTATATAAATAACAATAAATAGCATAGCTAAAACAGAAAATATACCTTTTGAAAGACTAGATATAATAAGATTATTTCATAACATACTGCATAATGCAATAAAGTTTAATTGCAATTTATAAAATTGACTACACGAATTAATCACGAAAATTTGCCCGGAACGAACGCTTTATCAGGAACTTCTTAAAGATGATCAGCGTTTTAGATTTGAGCTTTTCTTTAACTGTAGTTAGATGTTCTAGCCCTTAGAACCGCTAATGTCACAGAGACCAGTGGGTTTAGTTTTTTGTTTCGTTGTTATACTGTCAGCATATCACACGTTTTGGAACTTGCCCATGTAGGGCGTTATATGTATGCATACTTAACAGTGTAGCTATTATTACAAAAATGGGTTAAATATGTCGGGCATTTTGAATTTATGTATTTCCCTTTTTACCAATCTAAGACATCATTCTAGGTTAAATTGTTTCGTGATTAACGCGATAAATTGCCATTAAACCATCCATTTAATAAGACATTGCATATCTAATATATCTAGTATTCTGGTCAAACAGTCTTTGCCTAAATATATATTACTGATGGAAAAGTCGGAAAATGCATATTATTATAATTTGATAATTTAATATATAGGAATAAATATATATTATCACATTATATTTTAGGTTCAAGGTTATCTGAGAGTATATAATTATAATATTATGCCAAAGGTGCCAAATAAGATTTAGTTTGTACGGATAGTTCTAGTCCCTAAGCTAGTATAAGAAAATGATTCCGTACACAAATATCCATGGATTTTTCATTCCGAAATATATCAGTGAATAATTCAGCTTAATAGCACATAATTAGAGAAATGTACAGATGAAAAAAAAGTGAAATTTATAATATATAAATATGTAAATGCATGTAGTAATTAGTTTATTTGTCATTACATTTGTTGCACTATCTCCAGGTTTCTTTAATGTTTCCTGTGTTATGAGCACTGAAAATAAAATAATTTACAAAAAAATACTTGAAATGTCCAAGCAAAATAAATTGTCTAAGCTGAATTGATACAAGCTACAACGATATATATGAGAGGAATAATAGTACTTGAAAAAATACTTATTTTGTTTTGAAAATGATATTAATTTGGTTAAAATATTCCCAACACAAAGATCCGTGGATTGTTTATTCCGAAAGATTTCACACGTTTGTGCTAAATTTATAGCAATATGGATCCTATGGCAATCTAGTTGATGTATGCGAGTTTAAAATTAAAGTAAGTATTATCGATGTCCACGATCCTAAAAACCTTTAACAAATAAGGAAATAACATATTACATGCCCTTTTAATCTATAATTATAATATTTTAACTAAAAATGGGATAGATCATGAACTGTTCAGTTGGACAGATGGAAGATACTTTATTTGATTTAAATAAGGTGTTAGGTAATAGTTCAAAAGGAAGAACATTTCCGCTAAATCACGTCATCAAATAGATAACATATCAGGGTATGCGGTGTTTGATAGGAAGTTTCAATATTCGCCTATTATTTTGATGAACAGGTCGGATTTGATATAATTACTGACCGTGTATGTATTTAGAAAACAATATATACTGTTCTTGATCAATTTGCAGAGTCCAACAATTGTAGGCAAAAATGACAACCAAAGTATGAAAGAATCAGTATGAAAGTTGTCCCATTTCCGAGTGTACTTTACCAGACTCTCATGTTCTATTTCCCTTCTAGTAGAAAGTCATAGAAATCCCATTTCAGTCCTTATTCTAATGTTCAACTGTTAAGTATATAACATATATACTTTTCCGGGTATTAAACTAATTGATATATGTCTCGGTGTATGATGTCTTGGCTAGATTATAAATTAGTAAAACATTTTTATGGCAGCTAAGATAGGTAAGAAGATCAACCATCAACAGATAAATATTTTAATATATAATTCACCAAAGTAAAATGGCAATATTTCCTTCATAGAAAATATTGATTATATAGAAATCCGAGGGTCATTATTCACCAGCCTGTTTAAATACTGCTGAAATGTGGGCAAACGTGCATCTATTTGAAAGTTTACCAGTTTCTAATCTTCACCCTTCGCCCCTCCTGTGACATAGGTCGGTGACAACAGTCTTCCAAACTATTCTGTCCTGGGCTTTCTTTTTAAGTTCACCCCAGTTGTTACTTGTCCTCTTTATGTCGGTCAGGAGATCCCTTTCCACGTATGTCTTGGGTGTCCTCTTTTTCGTTTCCGTATGGGTTCCATGTTTGGACCTGCCTGGTGATAGTTGGTGCTGGTTTCCTGAGTGTGTGACCAATCCACACCGATCGTCTCTTTCTGATCTCATCTCCTGCATTCCAGTGGTGTGTTTTCTCCGACAAGTCACTGTTACTGATGGTGTTTGGCCAACGAATATGGAGGATTCTTCTCAGACATATATTTATAAAGGACTGTACTTTATTGATGGTGATATTTGTTGTCCTCCATGTTTCTACTCCATACAGTAGTACAGCCTTCACGTTGAGGATAAACAGTGGTATCTTTGTGTGTAATGACAGAACCTTGGAGTTCCAGATGTTCTTTAGCTGTATAAATGCTCCCCTTGCCTTGCCAATCCTTGGCTTAACATTCGCATCTGTACCACCATGTTTATCAGTGACCCAACCTAGATACGTGAAGGACTCTACCTTGTCAATTTCATTTCCTTCCAGTCTGACTGGTTCCTTGCTATCTGCATTTACCTTGAGGTCTTCAAGTTGCGTATGTATTGCCAAATGGATTCCATTTCTTCTTTGCTTTGTGCATGTCTTGATAATCCAGTCGATGGTCAGAAGGAAGAGGAATGGGGTCAACAGGCAACCTTGTCTAACTTGGTTAGTAGGAGACGATGTATTGCTCTGCAGCCCGTTCCATCGCAGCTAATCAAGCTAATCACCTTGCCTGGTATGCCGTAATGTCCGTATTTACTCATGCAGCAGTTAATTGGTAAGCATCTTATTAAATATTGTTTTATCTTTATCTCATGTAATATATATATATATATATATATATATATAACAATAACTAATTTATTTGTTGCACCAAACTACGGTTGGGATTTAAATTTTTACATTAAATAGACCTTATAGGACACGATGTCAACGAAAAATAAGGACGAGGTAAATATAAAGTGATCGCTTTGATTTCTGATTATCAGTTGTCAGTGCCATTCTATTGCCTTGATTATGTAAAATAAATCTTATGTCTATCTATTTTAAAACTAAAACATATTGCTCTTTCTTTCCAAATAAATATAATTTTGATAATTGCAACTAGAATATGCATATTTCATACCTGTTTTCAAGCACAACTGGCATGGCAAAAACGAATAGTTTGTGTTCCTTAGAAAAGCTATTTGCTCAGTGAATAAAATGAAGCAATTATATCTAGGCAATTTGTTTAAATATTTAATGACGTTTCAACTATTTCGTAAATACTGACTTTTATCAGATTTTAGCAATAACAGTCACTTTTTATCAATCATTTAAATTGAAACTTCAATTGTCTTTTCCGTAAGCATGTATTTGCTTGATTTTCTGTTGCCAATTTTAGTTTCAACTAGCAATTTCCTAGGTGATACATTAAATAGCAATTAAATTTCTGAGTAACAAATACACTGCCAAATAAAGTAATTATTATGTTTAGGCTTGATATAAACTAACATTGTTACTACTATTTTGGAATATGTAATTCGTAGTCCCTAAAACTAAATTCAGATTGGTGAAACTCATATTGTTAATGATTTTGGAAACTGTTTATATCGCCATAATTCTTTTAAGCCTGTACTGACTTCATTTCATCTTAATAAGAAAACAGCTTGAGTATAGGTGAATATCTGTCTGAGATGTTATTATTTCAAAATCATCTAATCAGGTACTATTGCGGGTACTTGTGTATCAACTGAAGTCAAATCATGGTTGTCTGTTTAGGATGTAACCTGCTCTTTCTGCAACAGATTGCTTTAGAAGATTAGATTTCGTTATCATTAGATGAGCTAAATTTCTTCTAAATCCCCAGAATTGTACGGTTAGTTTCACCAGTAAATACATTTTGTTCTGAATTCTTCTTTTTTAGATTCTGGATTCTACTACTTCATGCTTTTATTTAATTATGTCTAAATTATTATTATTGTTATTATTAATATTATTTAATTTTAATGTGTCTGTAGTAGTAGTAGTAGTAGTAGTAGTAGTAGTAGTAGTAGTAGCAGCAGTAATAGAAGTAGTAGTAGTAGTGGTGGTGGTGATAGCAGTCCTAGTAGTAGTAGTATTAGTAATATTAGTAGTAGTAATAGTAGTAGTCGTAATATCAATAGTATTTTTTATTATTGTTAAAGAATATAAAATCTGTGATTAGACATTTATGCGATTATACAGATTCGTTGACAACAATTTCTTCTCACCAAAACCATCTCGAATTTATACTTTCAGATAAATTGTCAACGGATCAGTGTAATTGATATTATCGGTGCTGGTATTCTATAGCATACTCCTGAATGACTGTGTGTATTCAAATTAATTCTATATTTATGGCTGAGTTAATATACCATTTCTTGCCTGGCTTTACCCCCAAAGGTTGTATTTCCATGAGGATAGTTTTTACTTAATAGATTCATTCATTTTGGTACATTGTCTAAAAGGGCTCTAACGGGTCTCTGTAAAAGGAATAAGTTCTGCATATGGTGGATTTATACTAATTTAATCACTGTTTCAAGCTATATTCCATAAAAGAATGTCTGTTAATATAATTACTAAAAGATAAACTAAAAGTGGTTTGTAAGGTTGATATATATATATATATATATATATATATATATATATATATATATATATATATATTAATCAATTACGGAAAGTCAGTTCAAAATAATTTATCTCTTTTTCTAACGTTCCAAGTAGAAATACATGATGTCATTGTTATTCCAGTAAAAGACGATTGAGGAAGTTATGATTAATTTGTCATATGTAGGTCACATGGACAATGAAATCAAGATGTGTCTGACCTTTGTTTCATTTACTTCCATTGTTTTCTGGGTATTTTCGGGTATCTACTTACAAGGAAGAGAGCTTTAGCCTTTCTTTTACCTGCTAGTCTTTACGAATCCTGACCTACTTTTCCAAATATAATTTTGACAATTAGAACAGAAACGTATGATTTGTTTTATACGAATAATCGCATTTTACATCTCTGAGGGATTTCGACATTTGCATGGTAGGTAGTATTAATATATGCTAAAGAGCACTGCAATGGGATAAATCTTCCTTTGAAAGCTACATTTCTATTTCACCTGTAATAATAACAAAATCTTGATTTCTCCAAGTTTAACAATACTTCCAAAATCACCACCAAAATCATGTTATGTGCTCCTTATTACTTGGGCGAAATACATTTAGCAAATGTAACAAACTGCCATGGTATTTGTTAACTTGTCTTCTGAAGAAATTTCAAACAACATTTGCCCCTTGCTCTTATATCGGATATCGTTAGCATTTATGCTAAACGTTTTCCTGAGCATTTTCAAGAAACGGTCCTAATGAGAAGAGATAAAACAGAACCAAAAAAACAATTAAATAAAGAAACCACGTGACAAGAAAAAGCTGTGCTTTTCAGTTCTTTCCTATTCCTTTATTGCCGAGTGTTGAAGGTGTTACCGATACGTCGTAGTCCAATAGAACGGTCATGTCTACCTATTATTCCAGCCATCATTAATAATGTGGAAATGTTTTGAATTTGGAATCATTTATGTACATTTTAGTATTTTTATGAGGAAGAAGGACCAGTTTTCAGATATGTACTTGTAGTGGGAAGGACTAAATAATCTCCGTCACTTATCTCAGCAGAATTGGAAAGATCTGAGTCCTTTTGTTGAATAGGTTCCATATTATCGTCCCCTTTTTCTGACCATTTTCACTTATCTGGGAAGAAACTCGTTAATGTCCACATCTTCTGACGTGACAACTGAAACTGATGCCTGCTGGCTTCGCATAATTGATTTTTCAGTTTGACACTCAGTCCATGAATACCATTCATCGCAAAATAACGGATTTCACACGGTTTTAAACTACATCATCTTCTCAATAGGGTATTCCAGTATAGACACCGAACGGAGTATAATTAACGAGGGATGGACATTCCAAACCTTATTTATTATTACAGATGATTTATCAATATGAGCACTGATTTACAATCCATCGAAGCTAATGTCATGAAAGGCTTCCTGTAATGTGGAATTATCAGTCCACTGAAGTAGGCAACGAGCTCGTACATAACATGATGTTCTGTTAGCTACCGAAATGTTACCAGTGTTACTGTTGCCATTTCCTTGAGGAGCAAGTGCTTAGGTTCCTCGGCTTCAACGTCCTATACTCTATCATGATACATATTAGTAGGTCCTGCCCTTCTAGCGGATCAAATATATTTGGATATATTTGAATTAAACCGTTACCAATGTTTACCCTGAAGTACAGATTACCTCCACGAAGTCCGCGAACGTATGTCTCCTGACCTGCGAACTCGCTTTGCATCAACTTTCTGTGAACGACAATTATGTTTTGGGTTGGACTCTTTAGAAGACTAGATACACTGTGCCACCGATTTGGTCTTAGCATAATCCAACCCGTTAAATTAGGGAAGCAGCCGACAGTTTGAGTTTAGCCATAAGGTTCAGAAGTGATAAGAAATATATGGCATTATGTGGAAATATTGAATTTATGGTCTTTCTATATGGCAAACAGAAGACCGTTGTCTGCTTAAAAAAGTATTCCTTTATTAACTTAAGGTATTCATTTTAAATGAAGGTATGTTGTTCATTTACGTACAGGTATTAGGTCCCTTGGCATTCTTAAAATAGTCAATTCATAACATTTGCGAGTCCCATATTTATGTAATAAAGTTAAATATATTTAGTTAATGCTGATCATGATATCAATACATATATTGTAAATACAAATAAGTTTGTATACTCCAATAATGAATTGCGGAAGATTAAATAACATCTTATAGATTTATATCATTCCGAATTTCATCAATTATTAAAACTTATAAATACATAGGTTTGCGGTCTCTATAGATATTTTAATCTAAGTTTGTGAAGTAAGCTAATACCTGTTACAACGTCGCTCGTTTTAACTTCTGAATATATTTCCTATACATATATATTTCAAACATACTCATTAAAATATATAATCTTGTACTCTACTATCAACCTTTCGATCAAATATAATGATGTTAATAAATAACAGAAATGAATAAATAACTGAATGGGTGGGTCTGTTAAGCCTTGACGTTCGATACAAGTGATATAGATGGCATATTGTCATCGAAATCAGGTATTTATACTCAAATGAAAATTTAGTATCAGACACATCTTAGCTAATTCAAATTGTTTATATTTTTCCATCAATAAATTCAGATGATTACCTATATCATTATCAAATTAATAACAATGGCCAAATAGTTAATTTTGTATCAGATATAAACACGTTTGAAGTCATAAAAGACGTTATAGAATTTGGTTTTCTTTTAAAAAAAAATATTTTAAATACCATAAAATACAAACAAAATGTTTACTACAATGAATAATTTTATCTTCAGAGTTGCGATTTTATTCAACCAAAACTGATATACCACACAAACAAATATTTGTTGGTTGAAAACATCAATAATGATTTTACGATAATTTAACCTGAAACTGTTAGCGCTAACTCGGCGTAAATAATTGATTTATGGTTTTAGTTCTTTGTGTTATAGATTAGCATGAAAAACACTTATATCAAGTTATATAGAGTAATGGATTACTGGCTTTAGCATAAAATAACTGAAACAATTATTTTCCAGTGTGAACCTGTCTGGGTGTTTGAGTATCTATATGGGGCTGATAAGAATTTGAAACTGTTATCCAAAACTTCCACGATGAAATTGGTTGTGTTGATTTAGTACGTATGACTACAGAGGATGAATAAACATCCCGAACGATAAGTCCGCCCCACAAAAAGAAAATAGGACAGAACATCAAAGGGTGCCACCCGGCCATGGTGCGAACCCACAAAACGGATAAAGCAACAAAAAAGAGTTGGACCTGGCCAAAGACCACCAAGGACACATTGATTATAGGAGAAGAGAATGTGTCCAGGATAACGGCTACGCCGCACCATAATGTGCAGCTAGAAAGCTTCCCTGGTGCCAGATTTCAGCATTTTACCGAGATGCTGAAGGATATATGTTTTGTTGTTGCAGGTAAGTGCCCTACAAATATTATTTTAGCACTGGGAATAAATGACCGTAGCTCGAATCCTCAGAAAACATCGATTCGAAATTTAAAAACCATGTTGACATGGATTAAAAATCGATATGATTCGAGTAATATTTTCCTTACAGAAATAAATTATTTAAATTACTACCGAAAGCGGAACAGACCAACATAGATTCAATCAATCGATCTATGGGTCATTGTGAATGGGCTACGGTCATACCCAAGCTGGGTACTCAGAAATTCAAAATTGATTCCAATAGTGTAATGGGAATTCTATGGAGAGAAGACTTGGCAAATTCAATGGTTCACCACTGGTTAGATTTTTTAAACTAAGGTCTTCAGAGGGTCAAACTTACCCCTTTTATAAAATAATTAATAACATTTTAAATCTTTCAAGTCACGTTTTGACGACATTAGAAACAAACTTACTAAGTAAGGGACTAACATTCGTTCAAACCCCTAAGATTTCTAAAGCACCCATTTTGGAAGCTACTAAGGATTTCGGGAGGAAACTGAAAATAAAATATTTCTTTCGCTACGAATGTAACAATTTTAATAAACCACAGCAATGTTTTATATCTAAGTCTAACTGGGTTCCACCTGACAAGGGAACTGATCCCGATTTAATAGAATGCATAAATAACTTTACAAAAGAAATAGATGAACTAAATGTCCTACGGGAAAAAACAAATTTAACAATTGAAGAAAAATTAACACTAAACAACTTCCGTAAAAATAAAGATATAGTAATTAAAAAAGCTGATAAAGGTTCGGTAGTAGTAATAATGGACAAAAAGAACTATATTACTGAAGGCTACCGTCAATTAAATAATTATAATCATTACGAAAAAGTTAATGAGCCTATATACCCCAGAACGGCGATTAAAATAACTGGTATTTTAAATAAACTTAAATCTGCGGGTGCAATTTCTGAAAAAAATAATTTAATTTCCTTTAACCTCCCCAGGAGCCAAGACCTCGATATTTTTATATGCTCCCTAAAATTCACAAAGAGGACAGTTGTTGGACAATACCAAACGTAATGCCCCCAGGAAGGCCAATAGTGTCTGATTGTAATAGTGAATCAAAAAATGTATCATCTTTCATAGATAGCCACTTAAAACGATTTGCTATGTATCACCCTTCTTATATAAAAAACACATACGATTTTGTAGAAAAAATAAAAGCATTAAGTTTGCCTGATAATTGCTTGCTTATAACTTTAGATGTTGAAAGTATGTATACTAATATAAATCACACCAAGGGGTTCCAAGCGGTAAGGGACGTAATGAGAAATTATCCCATTTATGATGATCCAATTATAGAACTTTTAGAATTATCTTTGAAGAGTAATGACTTTTTGTTTAATGATGAATGGTTCATCCAAAAAGTAGGCACTTCTATGGGTAAGGATTGGGCACCACACTACGCCGATATTTACATGGCAAAATTTGAGAAAGAGGCATTAAAACCTCATAGCTACTTCCGGTATTTGGATGATATTTTCATAATATGGCCACATGGCAAGGATGCGTTCTCTGAGTTTCTAAATATTTTTAATACACATGAACCACCCATTAAATTTAAATCTTCTATCTGTATTGATTCGGTCAATTATTTAGATACCACTGTATTCAAAGACCCTAAAACCAATAATACCTTATTGCCAAGGTATTTTTTAAACCTACCGATATTCATCAGATGTTGCACAAACATTCTTTTCATCCCAAACTTACCTTGCAAATAAAACAACATCTGTCAAATAACGGCATTCCAACTACCAGCCGTTGGGGTTCAAAACCATGCAATATTATGAACTGCATGACGTGTCATCTAATAAGTGATTGCTCAAATATTACGAGCACTGTCACCCAAAAAAACATTTGGAATAATGGGAGATATAGATTGCTTCTTCTTCAAACGTTATTTATGCTTATCAATGCTACTTCTGTAATAAATAATATGTCGGCGAAACTAGTACATCTCTTCGCATAAGAGCTAATGGCCACATATTTACAATTGAAAGAAAACATTGACTTTCTTCTTTATATACGCATTTAAAAGTGCACGCAGATAACTCTTCACTGCCTGATTACAACCGTCCATCTATCGGTGATTATATTTTAATACCGATTGAGCAAATACACAGCTCAGGTTCTGATTGGCAGGACCGAATTAATAGACTAAAACGAGAAACTTTTTGGATTGATACCCTGGGATCATTAGAACCAACAGGGTTAAACAAAAAAAACGTTCGGAAGTATATTAGAATCGGCCGAAAAAAGTGACACTGTAGCTCTAATAATGCCGTTTTCTAGAACAGCAATATGGCTTCAAGAATAATAAATAAACATTTTAAGATACTTCAACCGAAGAGTTATTTAGAACACTACCAACATAGTATCATCACAGCTTACACTAAGCATAAAAGCCTCTCGGGTTATTTAGTGTCAAGTAAGTTGAAATAAATACCGTAAAATAAATAGAATGTCTCCTGAAGTTCTGGAAAAGTTAATCACAAACACAACTTCAGTAAAGCGTCAATCGCCCGAAACACAAAAATCTCAACCCACCGTTACTATGTTTGTAAAGCAATGAGATATCTATATATCAATTGTCAAATGGGAAGCTACGACTAATTCATTTGATGTACATCTAGGTTTATTTTCTTATTATGTTGAGCACTTTCACACCTGTACAAACATATACATTCTATTCAATTATCGTTGGGATGTTTTCAAAACACCGGGTTACGTAAGTTCACAAGTAGAACAAAGAGATTACAATAGCACCCATCCTTTGTTAAAAAGAACTAAAGGATTAAGTGCGTGGCTTCCTATTGAAAATTGTGTATATAAACCTCGAGCAATATTGTAACCTTAGACATTCTATACCACCTGATGAACACTTGAATAGGTCGAAACCGGTCGTTGCTATTGGGTTGAGTCGTGTTATATCGCTGCTATTAGTATTAATCTGAATTTATTCTGATTTAAGCTTATATTATTCATACATTATTCATACTGTGTATTAATATTTTATTTTTCCATTTTAGGCTTAATCTTTCTTGGCCGTAATGTTCGACACAAAGCCTGGTTTTGTTTTAATCATAGTTTATTTTTTATATTTAGATTATCCTCTTCTGGATTAGTTTAGAAAAAAACATGTCTTTCATTTTCACACACACACACACACACACACACACACACACACACACACACACACACACATACACACACACACACACACACACACACACACACACACACACACACACATTTATATATATATATATATATATATATATATATATATATATATATATATATATATAAACACACATACACAAACTCACATATAAGTTTATAAAGGTGCCGATTTTAAAGTTTGAATCTGCGGAAAGTTGCTTAGGCATTAGGCCAATATAGCTAATAGCTTACAATAATAAAACAAATTATTTTAATTACAAACATCAGTTTCCCGTTCCTAGTCCCATCCAATGTCATATTTGAC
The DNA here is from genome assembly GCA_025642065.1 of Paralvinella palmiformis. Taxonomy (NCBI): domain Eukaryota; kingdom Metazoa; phylum Annelida; class Polychaeta; order Terebellida; family Alvinellidae; genus Paralvinella; species Paralvinella palmiformis. The sequence continues at coordinate 37,549 of JAODUP010001410.1, read as the reverse complement.
GCCGTTTCAGAGTATATTTTGCAAACAAACAGCTAAACCTAGATTCGCTTATATATATATATATATATATATATATCACCCCTTTTGCCTAATGAGTAAAGTATGAGCCTATTTACCTCAGTCTATTGTCATCAGGTGCGGGAGATCGCTGGTTCATGCCTTTGCTTTGGCACTATAGTTCGAGGAATTTTTAATTCGGTCAGATTTCCTCCATAGCTATGTTATCTAAGCCAGAAGAAGATAAGCATAACAACAACAGAATAAGTACTCATCTTCAACTACTGAATATAGACATTCTTGGAAAGTATAGATATAATAAAATATCGGATGCTAGTTACAATTATCTGTACAATCAGCTTTCATATAATAAATTAAAGTACTTAAGGCTGGTTGATATAAGTTAATATTAGCAACTTGGATATTAATAAGTATTCATTGTTTATACAAATTCTGACCTTATTCGTGTTGTTGGTGGTAATGAGATATAATTTTTGTTTTCATTTAAGAAGGAATTTTAAAAGATGGCAATGTTTTCTCTCAATGTATCATAATATATCGTTATATAGAAGGATATGATCAGTAATACGATAAACATCCACTCCTGGAATATCTCCATGGTCCATTAATTTTAAGCTTCCTATCAACAAATCTATATTCTATATAGGATGTTTATATTTCATTACAACACTATCTTTGGTTATGTATTTAGTTATTTTCTAAATTTCAAAAATATATTTTTTATTTTAGAACGAGGAAGTGGAAAATTATACTATCTAATATCTGAAAACTGAAGGAGACAACCCTCGGGTGAAAATTGAGTACGATAAATTGTACCAAGTCTAAATTTAATCAAGAATATTCACCATTGAATATTTAGTGTTAAGTGTGTTTTACACAACGGCCCTATATCTATGCTAGTCATGAACATAGGAAGGGAATTATTTATCCTATTGCTGTATCAGTATTCTCACAACAGTGTTAACCATGAAATAATCACTATTATTTAGTTACGTTTCATTATACTGTCTTATAACGGAGTTTGATTTGAAGCAGCTTTACTAATTGGAACAAGTGTTTTAAAACTATACATATTACTGTAAATATTCTTTATATATAATGTTACCATCATATTTACTGCGAATTAATAACTTTTCTCTAAGGAACTCTACATGTATTGCAGGTGGCTAAAAACGGAAATCAAAAGAGATTCATTAGCGTAGTCAGAAATTATAGATTTCTTAGGTAGAATCATATCAAGTTTGATGAACATATTGAATATATTGTCAAGTTTTATCTACTGATACACGACGCAATAATGCACTTAAGTTTTTTGTGTTAATGGGAAAAATTTAATCTTAAACAAACTGTCCATTTTTTCCATTACCAAGTTTCATTAACCATTTCCGGTATTTTATATGCCAGGTTTATGCTTTTATTATATTTGATGTTTCATTAATATAACGTTTAAGTTAAGCTTTAAATGCGTTGAACATAATTTGCATGTGATATTTTGGTGCAACCTACTTGTTGATGTATATCTCATATCATTTTGTTGTTGCTGCTATGACTTCACGAAAATTGTATTTAGTGTTGTTACTCCTTTTATTTATTTCGAATGTAGCCTGAAAGAAATATCTAATACTATTTTAATATAATCTACAAATATACTTAACATCTTGACTGATGTATTTATTTCTTTACATCATTTATGAGTGGTCTACTCCTGGAACGAGTGGATAATTATGTATTAAAAAGGATTAAAGGGTTTTTAGATGGTAAATACGATGTATTATAAATTAAATTTGACTGAAGGGTTTCATTTGTCTGAAATTCGATATGCTTAGTGATTTATCAGATTTTCTGATAAATAAAAAGACTTCTCCACTGGACAATTTTTCATCGTCATTTCATTCTTTGGGGAAGAATGAATCACCAGGTGTTACCATTTTTGATAGACAGTCACTTTTGGGGGGATTGGCTTAATCGACGTGCTGTCACAATATACGGAAAATACGACCTTGTCTAGCCTAATATGTATTGTTCTTTCAATTCACTGGAGAGACATATAGAAAGAGCCGGAAATCTACATAGCAATCGTTGGTGTTGAGGGGGTATATTGTGTGGGAATTAACCTGAACCCTCCATCGTTATATACACTCGGATTTTGAGGTGTCGTTTGACAAAAGAGAAAACATATTCAACAGATTAGAGAATTAATGATTTTAATATTAGATGAATTTAGATAATTAGTATTGCCCTGGAACATTCCAGCTTTTCATGGATTCCTTTTGATATTATAAACGAGTGTACCAATAATGATTGAGTATCGTCTATTCTGCCATACTTCAACTTAGGTGTTTCACTATATTTATCTATAGAAATAAAACGTTAAAACAATGATTTGTTCATATTGATTGTCCAGGTGTGGATGTCTATACATGTTTAAGATAGAAACTTTTAAATAACGTATTATATAAAATATTTAAACAAATTGGGATGATAATGCATTGTCTTTTTTATAACAAATATAATTTTAGTAACAAAATTACGACAAGTAACAATGTATTCATATTGATTTTCCAGGTCTCGATGTCTATGCATATTTAAGATATACCTTATTAAATAAACTATTATATAAAGTGGTTCAGCAAATTAGGGAGATAATGAATTGAAAACATTGTTACTTAGATTATATTTAGTATCAAAAGACAATTCATTATCTCCCTAATTTGCTGAACCACTTTATATAATTCTATATATTGGTCGTCTGATAAGCTTAGATCTGCTAAGATAGGGCGTAGTTAATTAGAAAGAGAAACTGGCGTCCAACGTCCAGAAACATAAGTTTAGAAATATACAGCAAAACGTGCTCGTATTCCGCAAAGCTAGATGAATCCAGAAATGAAAACACACTTTCAAAAAACTAACAGAGACGTGATGGACATGATATGATATAAACATATTCCACATCTGAATTTCTGGCGAATATAATATTTCAGTAAAGAAATGTTATTAGTCATGAATGTGATCAATTATGAAACTCCAAAATAATACCTGCAATATAACTGTGATAGTAAATTTGATGTCTAATCAGAAAAGGATCGAAATGTTTGACACACACTATCTTTCATGTGAAAAGAACAAAATCATCTTGAATAAAAAAGGTATAAATTAGATGTTGTTATTATTAAATGGCATAATATTTAATCTCATGATGATGCAAATAATGTTAACATGTCGATGAGTTTAAAGCCACGTAATAAATGGCATCAGAGTTTATCCTCAATTCACCCTTACATAATAGATAGAAGCATTTGATTGATAATTAATATGCTGAATTTGAACAGAGATGAGACCGGATTCATCGTTCTCTAATTCAAGCAACACGTGAAAAAGTAGGATATAGTTAATTATTTTATAAAGTAGGTATGAGAAATGTAATCATCAAATAATATATTCTAGCAATGAAGAAATTGGTTAATTCTAAATGTTAGTCCTGCTATTGGCAATTAAGGATAATATGTCTTCTTCGAAAGTACACAAATAAAGAAACATGTTGTTCGACTGGACTATTATAGCATTTGATTTGTTATGTAATTTGCTACGATTTCTTTATCTCAAGGAAAATTCCCCCGTTGACTATAGAGCTACCCTGGATATCAGGTAAACGAAATTACTAATATATAATACAAGTTTTGTCTTCTTATACGTGTGAGATTACTATACAAGAACCTGATTAACGCATTCAAATTAATGACTGGAACACCACCACAACATATCGGTGGCATGTTCAAACTGTAATTTGTTCAACAGGACTACTGTATCAAAGCGATCGAATGTAATATATATACAATAGGAAAATGCTGCTAGTCTTACTCGCTTTTGAAGATATCCATCCAGCAATTTACAGAACAAAATCTCCCCTGTCATTGATGCCAACGGGCTATGGACTATTTTAAGTATTCATGTTACGTTTTCAGCAATTAAAACACAATTATAATACTCTTAAACGTGTTATATAAGTTTATTTTTAGATTGAATAAAATACTGAATTTACAATAAAATAAATTTCTGCTATTTATTCCAGAACCTTAATTCTATTTCCAGCGTCAGGTACCTTATACCTCGGGCGAATTGTAGAGTTTGACTCATTTTCTGTCAAAGATTTAATACTATCTTTCTCCTTTATTTATTTCGTTTACGCTAAAAGGTTTCACCAGCAATTTTTGTTATGTGTGCATTATATATGTACAAGAAATGGTCAGAATAAGAAGAAATAAAACAAATGAATCCATAAATAGTGATAAAATCCCCAAGATGTGTTATGTTATTGTTTCCCATAATTTCATTGTCGAATGGTGAAGATGTTGCTGATTCCTCGTAGCCGAATAGACCGCTCATGTATGTCTATTACTCCAGCAATGATTAATCCTGTGCGAATATTTTGAACATGGAATAGTGTATGCGATTTTTAGTGTTCCCAGGAGGAAGAAGGACTAGTTTTCAGATCTGTACTTACACGGGGAATGGCTAGGCCTTCTTTCCCCATTATCTCCTCAGAATTGGACGGATCTGAGTAATTTTGTTGAACATCTTCCGTATAATCTTTCCATTTTCAGCCCATCAATGCCCGAAGCTATGCACTTTTTAAAAGGCAGGTTCGTTGTGAGCGTCGCCTACTTGTTATCTCCGTAGACAAAGTAATGACTTATCACGAGGACGTACTGTACATCGCCAAAGTCGTACCCTGCATCACATTAAGGTACAGCATATTATCAATAAAGAGCGTCATTATAAGCACGGAGCGAATTATAAGTAACAAGCTATGTTTTCATGAACACACATGATTGATGAATACGGCATTGATTTGTAATACATCGTATTTAATGACATGAAAGGCTTCCTACAGTGTGACATTAACGGCCCATTGAAGTAGACAGCGAATACATACATAGCATTCTTTAACGTTGGCTTACAAAATCCTACCTGTTTTGCTATAAACAACAAATAAAACGATAACGTGGCTGCCGGGGTTTCGGGGTAATAAGCCTCTCGTTGTTACAGTTAAATAGTCCGACATACTCTAGATAGTAACATTCCTTAGTAAATACAGCGGTCTTAATCATAGCGTGATACATAACTAGACAAGGGCTTTATACGAGAACTATTAATTCACAAATATTTATACTTCTTTCTTAAACCACTTTAGATTCATTTAATAACTATAATGCAAAACAAATATTTAATTCAAAGCCGTCAAATCAGCTGAATTGTTTCCCAGTAACTCGCTATGATCTTTTGGTGCATTATATTCAACTGATATATTTATGTATTTATAGTTAATGCTGAATATGATATAGAAACTGATATATCAATGCAAACAATCTTGTTTTATTAATTTCATCAAGGATTAAAAGTTATGAAGAAATACTTCCAGTGTACTGGGTTGCTATTTTGATGTTATCGACCTTCATGTCAGTATGATTTCATTTTAATGAGACATGCTGTGATGTGATATAAGCTAATACATGGATAACGGCGGTCATAATAACTATTAAATATCTTAAACAGGCATTTATGAGCAAATATATTCTCAGGTATTCATGAAATATTCGTGAAAGTATTCAGAATCTGAATACTTTAGAAACTATTAGAACAAGAATATGTATACGTTGCCTTTTCCCCTCAACGTATTATAATACAAATACGAATACCCCATGTCTACCATGTCTACATGTGTGGCTGCACTTGACGGTATATGATCTAGCTTAGATAGTAATGTTCTTTACTACGAAAATATGAATTTGGCGTTCATTATTGTTTAAATGTTGCCTTTAGGTATTTAATACACATATAAGAATGACAGCGATTTTTAAGAAATATACCCATAAGGAAATGGTTGTGCTGATCATGTTCATATGCCAATAATATTTAAATTACTCAAGAGGTCAACAACAGTAATATAGGAAGATACATGTCTAAATAATCCTTTAATAGCGCTCATAAAAATACAAACGAGAATGTTTTAATAACACCATGTTTCCATTCCAGAATCAAACTAAAAATGTTACGTATAAATATGTAACCTGAAATTAGAATATATATATATATATATATATATATATATATATATATATATATATATAATATATATATAATATGTGTAAAAATTTTGTAGCTATTATATATATAAGTCGCTGTATGGTAGAACTGTTTGATATCCGTAGCTCACGATTGTAAATCACAATGAACACGGGATAGGTGCTATCATTTATGTCCACCGTGTCTATGTAGAAACATAATGACGTTAAATTATGTGTAAATGAACGTACACCAACTTAGGTTTGAGTAATTCATAACGTGTATTCTAGACTGAGACGATACTTCCTTACAATCCGATAATAATTCATCGTTGAGTATTGCTTTTCAGGATCAGCTTCATGATTGGACTGTATCTATATGGAAGCATTGCATACGTGACAGAAGGTAGCCATGTGTTCAATTCGAGTATCCTTAGATGCGTGAGGTACTGATACAATATGTCAAATGATCCAGTTGCTTTTATGAAGATCAAAATGAAACATAGATCGTTATGTGTGGTGTAGCAATATTGCTAGGTGTAGCTTTTGAACCTCAAGTTGTTGTTGATTGTAAACTTTGATCATAAACTAGATAACTTTACGTAATTTAGCTTTCAATCAACTGGAGTGTAAATGATGCAGTGTGTACATGTATTTGTTCCTGGTACTATTTTGAAGCATTTTAGAAAACGTCTTACCAAAAGACAAGTACATATTTAATTGACTGATGAAGAGATCACAACCTTTTCTATCAACGTCGACGAAGGATAATTGGCAATGAAACAAAAAATATACGTTAAAAAGGTTTAATCGTCATTACGTTACTCGATCTTGCCCGACATTTGCCATCATTTGGACTGATATCGAATTATAGTCATTGTAATAACGACTCCAAAATGAAATGAATCGAATGTGTGCGTATGTTTGCATTCAGGTATGTCTCTTATCTGTATGCATATATAAGAAACATTTTCAACAAAGTCATTTTAATTGGCTTTATGTTTGCTCTTGGGTCTTTGTTATCGAAATCTGACAATTTGGAAGCAATATAACAAACATCGATGTTCCGCGTTAATGACTAGTTTTATTTCTGATTTAATCTCGTACATAATTGAGCGTAACTGAAATCAGTATCCCAAACCATGAACACGATTCGGTTTAGGTATTTAGCAATTTACAATTATGAATAAAGTAACAATTATACCAAAGGCGTTTTATTATTTATAATTACACGTATTTTATTTTACACAAATATTGGACGATGTAAAAACATAGTGCAATCGAGTTTCTGACAATCTATGGTTGCATGGATTGCGCTGATCTGAGTAGAACACTTCGATGTTTTATAAAGCACATTCTAAATTAACTTAGTAGGATGTTGACCATAGTCAATAGCCCCACTGGAATTCTGCATTCGGGTCATCAACTGTAAGAGCTGGAGCGAACTCTTTCACTGGATACTGAAATCTGTCGGTAGTCAATCTTTTCGACCATCTGTGCAATGTAATCGTCATCTATGGATGTGCAGACATATGAGAGTTTCACACTCAGAATAATATCAACTTCATTCAGGTACGTATAGATACATGGAAGGGTTTTTGGCAAATAGTCTGTGTGGTCGTGATGGTACGTTCATACCCCTTTCCTGTCATTACATTTTGCACATATTGGCTCCCTAAATATCACACCCTACCAATAGCTCGCTCAGGCCTGACTGACTTCACACATCGTTCTATTACACCCCAAAAGAACATGACTATATGAAGCCCTCCAAGGCAAGGTATAAGTATGTCCTTGTACTCTTTTGCCGACTACCTCATCCACCATAAGAACGACATGTTACTGCTCAATATAATTTGGCTACATGGAACACTCGGTTGAGGACTGTGTTTAGTGAATAGAGTTCAGATGCATAAGCCTGTATGATAGGTAAGTACCTTATTGTAGTTTTCTCTTGGTTTACTGAGCTCGCCTTTTGGTTGTATAATGTCCAGGAAGCAATTGGTTTGTGGGATGACCGGAATAAGACGAGGACATGCTAGTTGCATGCGCATTCTGTACTGAGGGACATTCCTCAGGTGAGTGTGTGAAACAAGCAGCGGCGATACCCAATACCCTCCAAAACATGCATACCCTAAAATAACAGCATTTGAGTCCGGGGTTTTGAAGATTCACCCTGTTTATATACTAGTATAAGGTACTTGGCAGCATCCCATCAAATTAATGGCTAATTAAAGTCACTATCCATAGAATACTAAAAGTTATTAAAACACATTTTGCCTTTTCCTAAATTAGAAATCATAGTGAACTAAATAATTGTCATTCTGTATGTTACTTCAGCATGAATAATCCAAATGATAAATATTTATTTTTCGTATAGTAACGATCTTTGTCTTGTTACATAATTCAGTCTATGTGTTTAAATAACGATGCCAAAGGATCAGATGAACCTAGGTTGTGACGGGAAGTATACCTAGCCATCGATGTAATGGCACCGGAATAATTTTTCAGGATAGTTCAGCTATTTGATAAGTTACACCAGTGAAACTGGTGTATTTAGCATATTATGTAATATATATATAATTTATATTAGTATAAGTTGATTACATTTAGTTATTTTGTATTTCTTGTATGTTCTGTTTAACTGGTCATTTTACGTCCCATATTATAGCCCACTCCAGATTTTGCTTGTGTATGTTTTATTTTCACTAATTTCTTTCTATAATTTCTTATAATCACGTTGTGGAAAGCATCTACAGCCAAATGAGGTGTGATGCAAGTAATTTGATCACTGTACCAATAACACCATATAATGGCACAGCTGTATATAATGTTAAATCTAATGAAATACCGGATGTTCTTAAGGATACGGATCTTGAAACTCCCGTCATTACAGAGATTTAGCTGACTGGTAATTCTTCAGACCAGAAAACTGTTGGTGATGTGACCTCAGCTAGTTATTCATTCCACCATGCAGTTCGGATTCACAAGAAAGGTGCGGGAGTCGGCATTCTTCTCCGTGATAATTTGAAGTGTGAAACACAGTTGCGCTTTCAAGCTATGTCTTTTGAAAATTACCAACTGCCTTTTGTATCTAAGAGGAAAGGTGTTCGTGTAGGTATCATCTATCAATTACACCTCACTAAGAAAAAATGACCTGAAAGCAACATGTTTCTTCAAGGCATTTTCGGGATTCGTTGACCCTCTTGCTACCAACCGTAACTATCAATTGATCTTAGGTGATTTGAATATACCTTTGGGATTGCCAAAGGAATGCAAAAACCAAACAATTAGCTGATATTATTAGATCTGCCAATGTCAGGCAGCATGACCAAGAAAGAACACTCCGACATGGTCACATATTAGATCTTGTCATCTCCCATGATGATGACAATTTGATTAAGGGTGTGTCTGTGTCTTCCGTGCTGTCTGATCATTTCATTATTATCATTAATATATCTTTACAACAACAATCTGTTTCAGTTGAAGTTATTTCATATAGAAAATATATGTTGATTGACAAGGAGGCTTTTCCTTCTGATTATCATGTCTCTTCTCTGGTATTGGATCCACCGGATTGGGTACCGGATTGATTCATTTGACCCTTTTACAGAAACATATATGAAACAGTTGCTGAAAAGGTCATCTAATGCTTCCAGTCCAGTTGACCCTATGCCTTCATTGCTTGTTAAGGTGTATCTTGATGTTTTGATAAACCCTATTACAAATATAATTAATAAATCATTATCTCTGGTTGTTTTTCCAAGTTCCATAAAACCATTAATAAGAAACACAGTTTATAATGTAATAGTCTACACAGTTACATACCTGTTTTAAATTATATATGTTCATGTAAAGTTAGAGAAAGGGCAGTTGTTTTCCATCCTAACCAAATATTTAATCAATATTAACCTTAATGAATCACTACAGTCTGCTTATAAAACCGGTCACTGCTATGAAATAGTTTGGTTTGGGTGAAAAGGTATACTATGAAGTCAATTGATCAAGGTAAAGGCAGTAATAATTATTTTTCTTGAACTGTCTGTTGCATTTGATACAAATTGAACTTTTTCCTAGGTTAAAAGACGTTTGGTCTTTTAGGTAAAGTACTTTAATGGTTTCGATCCTATCGTTCAAAAGCATTGACTGTTGAAGTTTTATTCATCTGTTTTAACGACATTAGCAGTTTGTTCAATTCTGTACCAGCCTTTTAATAGTAAGGTTAATTTTAAACAGTAAATTAGGCAACCATGAAATAAATACTCACCGAAAGCGTTAATACATAGGAATTTGATAAACCGTTTACTACCATTAATTCGATAATGAACTGTTTAGAGGGTTATTAGAAGATACTTAATTTGATTTTAATAAGGTATTAAAGAATGGTTAGAAAGAAAGTGGTTTTCCTTTGCATTATACCATACAATATATAAGCTATCAAACTATGTTGTTTCTTATGTAATCCTTTTATATTTGTCTGTTCGTAACAAGCAGAGGCCGGATTTGATTTAATTCCTTAGCGGCTATTATTCGATATGACATTAAATGTTATTAGTAATTAATGTGCAAAGCTCGCTGTTATATTATATTAAAATGACTGCTTAGATAACTACATAGAGATGATTAATATGCAGGTTAAACGTTTGCATTCAACGTTTTGGATCAAGACAGAGGTTTTATATATGTAGGTTTAACATGAATCACACACTGGTAAGAAGGATTGTGCATATTAGGTTTGATTCCAGCATCTTGGTATAATAATACAAATAAATTAAAAACATAAACATATCTAAAATTGATTTAGAATCCTGTGTTTTGGCAGATTTACATGTCTAAGGTCTAAATCATATTATTACCGCATTGAAGGCATTTCATCATTGCCAATGTGAATATTGAAAACCTTTACCATTGGAGTCTTACCACTAAACTCACGTATGGATAAGTTAATGTGGGTGTGTCTTTATCACCAACAACCATTACAATACACATGTGTTCGCATTTCTGTACAAAGATAGGCGCAAACTAAAATCAAGTTAGGATTAACCAGCGTGAGATTTATTGCACACGACCTATCGTTGTTGAGAGGCAGTTTAGAAATGTTATGGTTAATTTGATCACCCTAGCGGATTATACGTTGTGGCCTACGTTGTATAACAGAGGAATACTTAAACATATCCGATATAGAATGGCATTTAAAACACGGCACGCTTGTATCTATTTTATGTAAATGCCGCTTTGTTTTGTGGCGTATTCCATGTAACCCGTTAATGTAAGTAGGGTTAACTTTAAAATAAGATTGGTAGGAGTTTTTCATCTCTTTTGGCGTTTACATTTAAATAATAAATATGTTAAATAAAATAAATAAAAAAAATATAAACGTTTGTATCTCAGTAAACTCTTGTTTTAATACATGTTTTTATTTATTTTGGGAACCCTAATAAATAATTAAACATACCGACCTTTGGGCTTTAAATTCAACTCTGTATGACTGTTGCCAGTTAGGGCATTGTTTAATATCCATATTTGTAAGATAAAGTCGAATTTCTGAACATATATCCATTTGATTGGCAACGATGTAGATTGCTACAGGTTCTAGTTTCAAATGTCGGCGTAATTTTATTTTGAAAAAAATAAATAAAAAAGCCACATAATAGGAAGCCTCTCATATCATTAACTACGCTGTATTGCAAATTAATGCCAATATTCATAAATCATGTTTAAGATTGAAAACAAGGTCTTGTTAATTATAATTCGCTTGATGCTCATACAAATGGTTCTTATTGATAAGATTATTTTTCTTCGTTAAGCTGTCGACAATAGCCAACGGCATAAAGTGATCATAAGTAGGTATGATTAACTTCTTTGCAAATCAAAACGATAAATTCAGTGGCCAATCACTTCATTGAACATATCATCTGTATGTGTGTTTAACATCGGAGAGTAGTTTATAAAACATGTTCTGAAAGAGTCTAAAACCACCAGGAGTGAGCCTAATCTTAGTCTCTCTCTCTCTTTCTCACTATCTCTCGCTCTCTCTGTCTCTGTTTTTTTTCTTTCTCTCTCTAACTCTCTCTCTCTAACTCTCTCTCTCTCTCTCTCTCTCTCTCTCTCTCTCTCTTTTTATTATATATATATATATATATATATATATATATATATATATATATATATATATATATTGTACTCAAGCTGTAAAAGCGTTGACCATAAATAATACCTTTTTCATCATCTAATTCACATTACAGGTTCTTGCTAGAGACGTCTAAAAAATGTAGTTTATCTTGATCAATCTTTATAACTATACTTGAAAATGAATCTATCACCTTCATAAGCTTATCGGATGAACGATATGTTGAACGTACAGTTGTCTCGTCATAGTCATAATCTTGTAGTGAGTGAAAGCTACTGCCACCCAATCGTCTAATTAAATGGTGATATATTTGTCAATTCAGCTAAACCCGATATATCTAAAGTTTAATTTGCTTTACGATTTACTTCCAAGGTCCTAAAACATTTTAACACTTCAGTAACTTTATACATCTCTGGTGAAAGAACCCAAATCAGTGATTACATAATAGGAAGCTAATTTATACAAAGTGATAAAAACATTCTTTAGCCTTAGTTGCATGCTAAATACATGAAATAATGCATTTACCAACGAATTATTTATCAGCATAAATTATACATATTATTTTGCTTTGTAGATCCCAACAGTATAATGACGTATAATTTGACATGATGAGTTTATCTTGGCTTAACAAATCCTGGTAATATGTGTTAGACCAAGAACGTATATTATTTTGACCAGACGTCGTGGTTATATTGGGCATGACACTTCACGATCTATGTCCGTGAGTTATAAATAATATATATATATATATATATATATATATATATATATATATATATATATATATATATATATATATATTTGAAATTATTGGAATTAATTGGTGATTTATTATTTTGTGGTGTTTTAATATGTTTGTGATTTATAATTTGGCTTATATAATACAATATGATGTATATTTATATTTATATGGAAACGTACTTTATCTTATTTGTATTTGTCCTGAATTTGTGGAATTACTTAATGGAATTGTTATTTCACTTTAAATTCATTACTATGCTTGTAAATAACCATGATGCTTGTGGTCGCATTAATTCTATTGAACATTGGATTTTATTTTTTAGCCAGTGAGAACCTAAGTTTGATATCTTAGCTTTTATTTGGTTCTCAGCTCTAACAAATTGAGCAATATTCTCACTGTTGACATCATATCGGCAATATCGACTCCTTCATACAAAACATTTTGTGTAAGAAACTTCACCAATATCAGCTTTGTATCAACTGTGGGCAAGTCGATGATCTGACTGCGGGATATTGACTATTATTCTTAGTTTTCATTGTAGAATAATCAGTGGCAAAGGAACACACAACCTAACCTGAATGCGTGTTGGCAATGTATTTAGTGTATGCATTAAATATGGGACCCCACATTTTGGAGCGAACTATACATTTATGTCTTCTTTGTGAATGGTAAACAAATATTGAAGTTATTTGGAAAATTAGATGATGCCAATCTATTTTATAGAAAGTTTGTTACGAAAAATATATTTGAATTATGTCTTTTTTCCCAGAGAATAAGGACACTGAATTGTGCCGATGCCTCTTTAAACAACATTCATCCATCCATATTTCCCAGAGAATACCTTGTAATATTCCAAGTGGATATAATAAATAAAAGCCATAAGATAATCTTAATTGAATATACAGGTATGAAATATATATATATATATAATATATATATATATATATATATATATATATATATATATATATATATATATATATATATATATATATATTATATATATATTATATATATATATATATATATATTATGGGCGAGAATGAAGCCTATGCTGAATATCGTATTAAACATATAATATTTGTATAAGCCTATACTAGTGAATCAAGTCTTAGTGTACCTGTCGTTAGGTAAATCCGTAAATTAATACTTTGTATAATGACTAATTAACACATAGGTTATCACATATTGTTAGCAGCACAATAAGCACGAAGATATTGTTTTTCAACAATCATGTTTCATTTTTATATGTACTATGTATGACTAGGCTATGGAATATGTTTTTAATTTCAATGAAGTAATTTAAATATGCATATGTTTGTTTTCGATCAGGTGATGTACCGGTTCGAATTCAATCAATTTTAGTTTTTATCTACTTAATAAAATATATCTCAACAGTTTAATAGATGTATTATTTCATTGTATTTGTTTATAACCTAGTGCCATATAATTATAACTCTATCAGAACAAGGTTTTCTAATTTAAAGATCATAACATATGTTTGGGATACGTTTATGCATTCTGGACTCAAAATGTTTAATTGTGATTGCCAGTGATTCATATGACCATTGTTGTACTGAGCATAACATGTTTGTTAACTAGATAAAAGTTAGAAACATATTGGCGAAAAGGATGAAAGAATGCTTAAACATGTTAGAAGATTTCTAATTAATTGTGTTTTTATGACTTTGACATTATCAACAAAATCAGGTAATTACAATATATGATTTGCAGTAATGCCGAAACTTTCCTTGCAGTAGTTTGCATTAAAACCAAAGTAGCGATATGTAGTAACGCAGAGTAACTTTCTAGATACACTTTGGTTGCAGACCCACCACCGCAGAAAGATTGTATCGTTATAAAATTACCGCAATTTCGATTAGAAATAAATGCAAAACGGAGAATTATACTAAAAAGGAAATAATTATATACACACAAAGGAATGACGTATACTATTGTAAGTCAATTAAGATAATTTTCTTACTTCAAGTAAATAAACAATTGTAGTTTAGGCTAAATAATAAAATTAAATTAAAGAATTTTGATTATGCGATAATATGAATAAATGTTAACACAATAATAGAAGTTTGTGTGCGTAGACAGAGAGATAGATAAATAGGTACACAAACACACACACAAACACACACAAACACACACAAACACACACCCCACAAACACACACATATACACGTATATATATATATATATATATATATATATATATATATATATATATATATGTTGATAGAAATATAGATATTGACAGATATATGATCATAAATAGATAGATAGATAGATAGATATATAGATAGATAGAGAATATATAGATATATAGATAGATAAACAGATAGATATATATAGATAATAGAAATATGATTGATAGATAGATATATAGATAATACATATATATATATATAATATATATATATATATATATATATATATATATATATATATATATATATATATATATATATATATATATATAGATATATAGATAGATAGATAGATAGATAGATAGATATATAGATAGATATATAGATAGATAGATAGATAGATAGATATATAGATAAATAGGTATAAATATAGATAGATTTATTGATATAGATATACAATTCATAGATAGAGTGAGAAAGGGAGAGGAAAATAAATAGAGAGAGAGAGAGAGAGAGAGAGAGAGAGAGAGAGAGAGAGAGAGAGAGAGAGAGAGTGAGAGAGAGAGAGAGAGTGAGGGAAATAGAGATGTTGATGATTGATTCAAACACCCATATTATCATGCACAACTCTAACGAAATCACTGTTAACTACATTTACATGAAAGGTAAAATAAAACCGATTAATATTGTTGGAGAGGGATGCATCGTGAATTGTTACGGGTAATTGTTTTATCATATAAATCATAGAAAATAACAGATCGAAGCTGGCAAATTGGACTGCCATAAACGTTTTCTTTTAACTTAACATATCTACATTTAAGCATTTCATCCTAAACAATATTTCAAAGCAGTGAAAAGTCTTGAATATCATATTTTTGTACATTATCTGCTAAAACACAATCAATTTTAACAGACCTTCTCATATTGGAAATCAAAAAAAAAACTTTAGAGAAAACCTTCATAGAAAACAAATACAGGAACTCCACTTTTACATTACAAAAATATACTCAACATCATTTTGAAATAATACTTATATATGCATTTTAATACCAATATATATTCCTTGCTAAATAAATGTATCTTCAATACTATGTGACCAAATAGTTAAAGAACTACGATAGAAATTATAATTACAATTTAGTTTTTGTAGGAAAGTTTTTTCATCGTTAAAACAGAAGCTCAATATTCATGAATATTGTGATTATTTTTATAACATTATCTACACATGGATGAATATCACTCCTGGTCTAATTTACTACGCGCCCGACATCAGCACATTCGAGCATATAGTTGTGAAGTGATATACATTTTCAAGATCATAATCGTAAGCTCGGTTGAACCCCTTAGAAAATATAAACTTAAACACTACATACGTATGAGCTTTAACTAGATGTTTACAAAAGAAGACAAATATATTTGAGTGAAACTTGATAGACAAAAACTATTTTTAAAGATCTTTTCTGTTACATTTTACCTGTTGTCCACGGCATTTGTTAGAAAAGGGTGTTTATTGTACGTAAAAATTACCCCATAAACTTATCAGTGTCCAATTGAAAATGTCTAATTACACACGTGAAGAACCTAATAAAAGTTATCCCCTTATATAGTCGATGTGTCAATGATCAATTCTGGAAGCCCACCTGAAGGTTATAGGAACTTTGTTCATATTAAATCAATTTGGCGAAAACGAACAAAGGTTTTCCATGGGTAGATTACTCGGTTATTTTCATTCGCCAGTGAATTTCTGAAGAAGTAATTGACCTATTTTTTGTTTATGGCTTTTTCGCTTTGTGATAAAATTATGTTCCATATGAATTAACGTATCTGATTATTTTTTATCAGGCAGCAACATGTAAATATTATAATCAAATATTGTAAGCTATTCTATGAAAAATGAATAGATTGTTTTAAAACAGATTGATTCACCCTATTTCAACCAATACTAATTATCTTCTGCAGCTGAGAATATCATATTTAGAATTAGGAATGTTTTGAGGGAAAATTCAATTGAACTGACCTAAGTATCTACCAGGAAAAAACTATGCTGTAAGTAGTTTCTATTACGGGCAAAAGTACGGAGAACGTTATATGTTTTGTTTAAACAATCACATTATACGACTTATTAATGACTTCAATATGTACTACTACTAATATATTTTTAAAGCTACCTTATTTCAGCTTTACACCGAAATGCTCTACGAAAGCATTTAAATTAGTAAAGACGAGATTTAGCACTAACTGTTTCACAAGTAACATCGTTCTTTGCTAAATTTAGAAAATATGTCTATTTGGGTAATCACAGCTGATGTTTTAACAAAATGTAAAGATCTAACAGGACTAGAATCGCAGAAACTCAACTGCTGAAGGGGCATAGCTAAACGAGGGTATTGCACATTCATCATAATAATGAAGTCAATGCTATTGATGACTGATAATAAATGGTTTATTTCACTCGAAAACAGATCCATTATAATAAAGAAAACATGTTTCAGCATCTAACATTTTCTATTATATCCATTGTCGCATTTAGTGACACACTTTATACCTCTGAAATAATCATATATATATATATATATATATATAATATATAATATATATATATATCATATTATATATATAAATTATACATTAATAATATATAATATATATATAAAAAAAATTAATATTATAATATAATCATAAGTTTCAATATGTAAAATATATTCAATTTTACAGGATAATTATATATATTCGCATAGGATGACATAATATTTTAAATGTACATTATAACAGTATCATATATATATATATATATATATATATATATATATATATATATATATATATATATATATCAGTGCATCTCAGTCACATGATTTTGGAGATTTTGTAATTATCTCCGTAATCACAAACGCAGAAGTTATTCGTAGTATTTCACTTATTTTCACATTAAACCTAACATCTGAAGCATGGTGATACATCAGATATTTTTTTCAGAAAATATATTTTTAATTAAATTGCTTCCTATCAAATTTGTATTTCATTTGCAAAGATTGTTTTGAAAATTCCTTAATATTTGTGGGATATAATCATTCCTTTCCTCCGGTAAAGTATTTAGGTTATCATGATATATTTCAACGTGCGCGGTTAAGGATATTTGGTTCTAGTCTTCTCTCCTTCCCCACACATATTCTTAGAAAATCTATGCTTATCAGAATACTAACGACATTCTGTTGTCAATGTTTCCATTTTCCAACAAGAGAGAACATAGTGATTTATGATTGATTCTTTGGACTCGTAATGTATAAGCTTTTACCAGCTGATAACTGGCTCTCAAAATTCACAAAGGATTTGAAACGGATACAATTCCTTAATTAATGTTGGATTACGTATGGAACCATATTTTTCTTACTCTGTTTGTTCCTATACAATCGGACTCGTCCATAGTAATGATGAACTCTACAGACAGATGATTATTATTATTGTTACTGAGACAAAGGTCTCACACGGTAGGAACTCCCACTAAATGACAACGGTAGTCTCTAGAGATTACCTATTTTGGGAGTTGTACTTTGTGAGTCAATCCATGGAAAAGCAATATCCGATATTTAAATCAGCTGCTAAAACAAAATAATATAGGATAATGGCTTGTTCATATAATTATTTATACCTTTCATCAAGGAATAATGTGCCTTTAAAGCCATTTAGTGTATAGGTAGGAGATCATACATTATAACAAATCCAACTGAACGCTTATCTAGATTTATGGTAGAGTATACGTCTATGTATCAGTTATATAAAACTTATTGCACATTTTAGTCAGTCCACAATTCTGAATTATGCCAATTACACCACCGTATCTGCTATGTTTACAACGAAAATGGTTAAAATCAAATTATGTCAGAATTAACTCATTTGTTATAAGCTTGTATTTGTCAGTTCTAATCCACTATTCAGTAATTGCTGTCCCTCAAGGATGAAACATTTAGACGTAATCCCATTGGATAGATCATCATGTGTAGGAAGCACATTGACCTTATTAATATAATAAGGTCAATGTGCTTCCTACAGATCCTTATTTGATCTAAATTGAAATAACATTAAACGAAGCCTTCATCGGTTAATTGTTAGTTAGATAAATCAGGATTTTTGTATTTAAACCACGTTTATTGTGAAGATCACTTTCCTCTTGGCTCGTAACAGTTAATCTAGGATATTTAATGCGCATAAAGCACTTTCCGGCAAATCCTAGTTCCTCGTTTTCTGTGCGGTAGCGTTCTCTAAAGTGCCTAAACAGTGGCGTTCCTATCGTACACGAATACCACCAGCATACAACTCGTATACTCAGCTTAGTTATGATTAACAGTCATGGATTACTGCCCACAAAACCTCCCAACATATTACCGAAGAATAATGATCTAATGCAAGATAAGTAAACTCAAAACGTCCAGTTACAGATAAATATTCTTCTGCTCTTCTGAAGATTTGCGAAGTCAGATCTAAAACGCAATATTCAAGAAATATCATTCCTATATCTAAATATGCATCAATCTAGTTATTAATGCACATGAAAAAAGGGTTATCTGGCAATAATTCTTAGTATTTTTATCTTTAATTGATTTGTAAATGTTTGGTATATTAGCATATAAATGGATATAAAGCAAATTAAAGAAATAATACAACTCAGATACTATGAATAAAATGACTAATGCTTGTAAATATAATCCACTCTTTCACAATAATCTTAACATAATATACCTGATATAATATATAAAATAATCCTCATTACTGGAGGGTCACGATTGCGATTTTTTTGGAATCCCATAATGTATGGCACGAAGGAGAAATCTCAAGTGTTCTGTCATCAGCTGGCACAAGGATCATGTAGTTATTTCGATCTATATCAAGTCAGATCACAGATCCTCTGGCTTTGCTATCATCATACATTGCTAGACTCCAGGCTCAGCCTGTGTTAATTGAGGTGATATTTGAAGATTCTGAGACGAACTTCAATCCAATAATTACCTATTTAATGTGTGCTTGAACCTGTTACCATTTTGACAAAATGCATAATATCTGGTAATATGTATGTAACTGTTGAAATATAGGTTAATAGTTCATTCAAAGCAAGTAAAGATGCGAGAAATACGAAGCTCGAGGATTTTATATCTTTGAATATAACTACACTACTGTTCTAAAACTAATGTCTTAAGTTAACATCGGCATAATGTTTTAAAGAGAAAATAGTCTTCTTGTTGCTCGACATGAAGACAAGAAGGCAATTCATTCTATTATATGTCATATGTAATATTTATATTTCACAAATAACTGGCAAACTACGATGATTAAGAAATTGAGTTTTATTATCCCATTGTGAAATATCCCCTCTTACATTATTGGATTGTGTCAAAGCTGTAGTTCGGTTAATTATAGGCAGTGTGTAAACACAGCATTAGTATAGGGATGTAGGCTTATGTGACTTTACCATGGAAATGGTATGACTTGAAGGTGCTCACAAACATATTTAGTTATTTGCTCTGAAGTCTCCGATTACATATCTGAACTTACCCCAGTCTTCCGGTTCAAGAAAATTATACTTGATATCTATCTGCATGAAACAGGGACCTCCATATGGTCAGTTATATGCAACTCCCCTCCCACACAGAACTATACACACAAAGATAGAGTTTACATAAATCTGGTATTTGTTTTGGGTGGTAATTTAAGCTATCACCACTTATGCTATCGCAGGTAACAAAATAATGTATTTCCGTATACTACTTTCCCCCCTAAATTACCGTATCAGCACAATGCATTTGTGCTAATCCTGTGCTAGTAACTATATATATATATATATATATATATATATATATATATATATATATATATATATATATATATATATATATATATATATTCAGGGACCAATTCCATTGCTACAGCACACATTACTAGATGGCTGGATTACTGCAATCCACTTCTTTATAACATCGTATCTTAGAATATTCTAAAACTTCAGTATGCTCAGAATTGGTTAGTTAGGGTTGTCACCAGGTCTCCTCTGTTTTATCATTCCATCCCACTTCTGAATTATATTCACCGGCCTCCTGTTCAATCTCCCACCATTTTCCAACGCTGCACTATTGACTATCACACTCTTTTATTTGGAGAACCTTCATATCTATTTCTCATGTTTTCTCCCAAGCATTCAAGCCTAGAGAGCTCCGTTCATGTCTATGTCACTAAGCAAAACTCACGCTGGGACTTGTGCTTTTTCAGTTACTGTCCTTACTCTTTAGAATTCACTCCCTGAACATTTTAAGTCATCAACTAGCACCGGGTTTTTTCGGCAGGTTGGAAAAAAACACTTTGTCAGACTCTTTTATCTTTCTAAATGTCCACTCCATCTTATTATGAGTTGAGGAACTTTACATTGTATCTGAACTATGAGTTTTCCCAACCCCTGTGCTAGGTGCCAATCTGAGCCTGATTCTTTTCGAGGATATAGGCGAAATAGAAGTTGTGTAATTGTTAACTATATATACAGTCTAACGCCATTTGTGGGAACCCGCTGAAAGTGCCGTTTATAGACAGGTGGAGCTTCCAGACAGGTTGAACTCCAGACACTTATTAAAATGTTGTACTTCCAGTGATTAAACAACACATAGTGTTTATAGTTAAAGTATTATTTAAATTCCTGTTTGTATATCTAATTGTTAAAATATATATGCACAAAAATATAATTATATAACAAAAGTCGTTTATCTTGGTTTGCTTCGGTATATAATATACAATATATAAAATACAATATGCAATATGTCAGTAATAGCTTGCAAGTTGGCATATCAAAAGCATAATGTGGTTAATTAGAAAAAGTGCTGATAATTTATGTCCAAAATATTTTGTCGAGAATTCAATTACAATTTGAAAATAATGCCTTTAGCAGTTTTCTGTTTTTCACATACTTTTTATGTTTGTCTGTTTGGCTTTATGTGAGCCAATGTCCAATGGGGAGTTAATTACATCATTACTTTAATTGTCTTAAATGCCAGTTTGCTAATCACAAATTAATTGACTTTACATAACATAGTTAAGACACCGTCAGCGCAAAACTTCGTGCACACTGTCGGAGGCATAGTCATTGGGGAAGAGCCATTTTTAGTTAACATGTTGGTGGTGTGCGGCCAATGACAATCAGCGCCGGTATTATCGCAACTGGTGCTTACTTGACAGATACTATTGTGGACCTAGAACGCGAAACACTGGCTGTTGGCGGCGTCTGGCAGGTCGCAGTTCCAGACAGGTCAGTTTGAATGGGATTTGCATCGGGACTATGGAAAAGTGGCGTTTAAAGCAGGTGGCGCTTCCAGACAGGTGGCGTTAAGAGCAGGTTTTATATATATATATATATATATATATATATATATATATATAAATTATTTTATGATGGTAAATGATTAATATTAACTACAATTTTCAATTACATATCCATAAATAATCCCAACCCTCAAACAAACTAGTGCGTGACAAAATTCAATCGTAGTTTCCGAGTTGAAATGACACATCCAATAATAAGAATGTTTATCGTTGACCAAGGTTTTTGTGGCATTGCTAATCCAATAATTACAGTCAAGCGCATCTGACACTGGCCATAAAATATTCACATTAGTAATTGTATGGTGATAAAGCGGTATTATTTGCCTTTTGTAAATGTATTGAAAATATTTCTCTATCTATTCCATATATTACCATATTACTCGCGTGCGCATCCCACTCCCTCGACAAACACCTCCCATACACACATACATTACAACATTACGGCAAGAACATGCCGAAATGAAAAACATATTCCGTTATCAAATAATTCTATATAGTCCCATTAATACTTAAAAAGTATTCAAAAGCAGTAAAGTTGTTTGCTCTTATTGAATTTCCAGTGTATGAAAACATGTGATGCAACATTTAATTAGTCATGAGTATAATTCCTAAAATAAGCTACACAATCACCTGGCAAGATGTCGTGTAATATCGTATACGTCATATAAATCGACACTATCCACTATCCATGGTCAACTTGTAAAACGTTTACTCCAACGGATCCCAAATATAGCGTTTCATTACATGAAGCTGCTAAATCAATAGTCAGGACAGACACAAATTAGATTGCAGTCAAAGAAAGTTAGTGATTACTTACGCAACGCATTTCATACCTATTCGTACATGTAAATAGTGACCATAGTCAGGACACACTCTCTTATAATTACCTAGAGCTTGCAATTAAATAGATAACACTAAAATATGTGATGAACGACACAGTATTAATATTTAATATTTTCGAGTTCATCTTGGGCCCAATACTCTGTATACGTGATGTGTGCCTCATTATACAGAGCATGTTCCAATTTTATATCGTGGTGCTGCATTCTAATAATAATAAGAAGAAGAATACGATAAACAATCAAATACGCTATTAAATATTATAGAACACTTTTAGGTATCAATTGATAATGTTGAAATATATAAGAAATTCCTGTCAATGTACCCAGTCATTAAAAGAGAAAAGTCCAATTAGTTCCTAACCCAGCTAACACATAAATCTAGGATGATTTTGATAAGTACAAAGAAGGAAACAGATAATCCGTATATATAATGGGACACAAGGAGCTGTCTTGGTTTTTCGTGCCCGAGTGGATATGGGTCTGGATGTGGTTGGTTATATTATATAATACTCCCTTGATATCACATTCCAACTTGATCAGACATTTCTAATGGCCAATATTATATATATCTTTTTATTGACACTTACGGCTAATAGCGTTAAGTTTTGTCAAGACGTCAGTGTCACATGTGCCTTAATTTCTACTAGTGTTAATAATGTACACACTAACACAAAGTAGAACCTATAAGTTAATCAGATGCCGTAATGTAATGTATAATGCTATTTGTGTTCCTTACTTTACTATAATCCAACTTTCATGACTTTGGGCTTTGATACAAAATCTATAGCATTGAAATAAACCAAACTCCTGCAATAGGATTATTAAGTAAATATGTAATATAGAAACAATGAGTTATTGTGTTCCACTTGACAACATAAGGTTATTGCAAGTTAGGCGAATTGTAAGATTAACATGGAACATGCATCTATTAGTTGATTACACTTAGTCAAGATATCTTGTATAAGGCAGATTAAATATACTACAAATCAATGAAGCTGGGTAAACAGTAAAGGGAAAATAATATATTATTTCTTATTTTATGAGTTTAATTAGGAAGGTTGACATCTATGTTGGTGATAGTGCTTAGGTTCCATTTTCTGATACCTTTCAGCATATTGTATTTCAGCATAAGGTATCAATCGTACTACAGCTGTGTCGTTCATCTGTTGCAAAACTATTTCATGATGTACTCGCCTAACACAACCTTTCTAATACGTAATGCATATGTTTATTACAAATCTTGGTGGCCTTTTAGATTATTATTCTCAGGTGGAATGCAATGAGAATACACAAACAGGGGATAAAGTACATGCCAACATTGACTAGCTAACTGTTATCGCAACATTGATACTAGTATTGTATTAAAAAAGTGTTTTGTTTTACGGAGTGTACCGTAATCATGTTCTCTTAGGAATCAGAATATTGCTAAATAGATAATCAGTGGCATCCTGATGCTGAAACTATAGACGATTGGGACATTAATTAGTCAATATGAGAACTAGAACTTTGATATTGACATATAACATTTACCTGATGCCGTAGGCTAATAATACAGGTAAGTATGCTGGTCAAAACCTTAAGGATGATTATAAAAGAAGAGAGGTTTTGGCAAATAATCACTGATCTTCATTTTGACTGAAACAAGAATAACTTATGTCCTGGATTTTAAAAGATTTAAACAAACTATTTAGAATATAGAATATATTAATACAACTATATAGTTGCCGGATGCATGCAAAGGAAAACACATTTATGTCAAATTAAGCAGTATAATTAATTAATTATAAATTAGCTGCCATAGGTTTTCAGAAGAGGCGATCATATCTACATCAACAATACTATGAACATTAACCGTAGTTTCAAAATAGCCTTTCAAGCTGGCTATGCGATTTTACCGAAGTCTCATGCCAGCCTAAGTGAAGCAATTTCAGTTAATTACCAAGAAATAATATTATGTTTGAGAATGTTTCATTCCAAAATGAATTCGACCAAATATTAGTAACGTGTGGCACATCTACTTATGGAAATGATTATATCAAATTTCTAAAACAAATCCAACTAGCGTATAAATATTTTAAATGAAGCAGAAAGGTTGTATCATCTTGATAAATAAGGCAATAACTAAACGATAAATAGGGTGACAAACACATTATCACGATCTATATTAGGGTCAAATCATTCGTTTAATTTTTGCAGTAATCGCACCATATTTCTTTGGCATCTAGAAATGACTATTATTACTTCTACGAGGCTACTTCTAAAGTGGCTAAACGTGATTTGTTTTAGAAAACAAAATTATGGGAGGGGCTATGTACCCTTCGTTTCATAATTGGAATATACATTGTTTACTGGAATATACAACACGATCTCATATGATCGCATGTCTTATCGATAATACATAAATAACGTACAATTAGACCACTGATATATTGTCAGTAATATGATGATATTTTAAATACCTTATTTAACTGTCCACATATGTTCCTGTTATCAGACGTTACTGGTGAAATTGACCATAGCGAAAATAAGGTTGTTTTCTTCTTTTTCTTATAAATAAATTATTGTAAAACTAATAATTTATACAATCCTCTGTTAATTTCTGTATTTAAAGTTAACGGTTGGAGATACATTTCTAAATGCGTCAATCTTTCTAGGGGAATTATACTAAAATTATTATTGATAAGAAAGCTAATCCTACAAACATTCACAAGGGATGCCTATCTAATGAGATAAACAGACACGAAACACTGGAAATATTGTGCTCCTGTCACATTAATATCAATAGAGTTGCAAACAAAATTTATGGATTATTATGAAATTGAAATTGCAGCTTTTGTAATATAATCTTCGTTATTTTGGGTTTATCCTTGTCGTTTTGGAAATAACGAGTGCGATTATGCGAATAGGTTGAATGCCCCCTGCTTTATTCACTCACCATTTACACAATATGCAGAATACTTAATACCTAACTAAACCATAATTAGATTACTGTAATTTAATTATAATAAAGAAAATAAATACTACAAGGGCCCACTCGGAAATTAAACTCAATTGATTAAATTAAGGACCATTCTGGATAAAAACTGTTGGTACACAAATACCATGAAGCTTACGTAATGAGAAAATACATGAAGCTATTACTAAACCAAGTAAACGCGACGTCACAGTATAGTTTATTGGGACAATATTCAAAAATAGCCAGCATATCATTACAAATAATATTTTAAGAAGAAAACGTATGAAAGAATGCAAATAACATATCATACGCTGTGTAATTCATTTTCAGAGATCAGTTCCTGGTGCTATCAAGTGAAAATAATAAAACTGATTGTTTAATTGTTATGTGCAAAAGTACATTTTGATAATTCAAACGCCAAGATATATTACCTTTACTTTAATATCACTATTTATTTTATTTTAAAACCAGACCCAATCTACGAAAATCAATTATATAGTTATAATAACGTACATAACCTAAACTATAAGATAGTCAATAGCCTTTAAAGTCAACATCTAGAAAGTAATCTGATATTAATATCAAACAATTAATATATATCAGCCCTATATCTTAGTAAACCGTCTTGCTTTATCGTTAGATGTTGTAAACTTTATGTGAAAGGACTTATTTCAATTGAAATGTTATATTCTTGTTTATTAGTATAATACATGTTATTGTTACAATCAGGCACTAAGACAAATCAGCGTAAAACATACAATCAAGACACATTTATTTAATGCTAACATTAGTAAACGTGAGTGCGCTCAAGTGCTAGCATTACTGGGTAGGTGTAGGTATATGTGCGTTTGTGTGTTTGTGTCTTTTAATGTGTGTTTGTGCTTGCGAGTGAGTGCGAGTTTGTTTGCGTGTGTGTGTTCCTAAAATATACTACTCAGTAGAATGAATTGAGTAATGTTCAGCATTGTATATGCAAGTGAATAGTAGTTAATATACAACAAGTTGTTTAATGATTAAAAACGTGCCTAGTATTTTAACATTGATCAGATTTTATCAATCCTGCTAAGCATTTGATAAACTTGCCAAGGTTCAAGTGGGTGAAAGTCGAATCTAGTTAATAAAACGTAAACAGCAATACATTGATGGTATAACTACAATTTCAAAATACGTTTAGTCCAACGTAAGATGTTTATATTGACTTAGGAAACAACATTATAACTAAAGTTTGCAAAACATTCCGTTTGGAATAATCAAAAGTAGTTGAAGATTCCTGCAGTTCCCATAATGACAAATATGGGAAATTGTTATATCTCTTCAATTCAATAAAATCATTGCTGACTATTAGTGTTCACCTAAAGCTAATAGCAAAGGTGTATCATTATAGGAGACTATAAGTGTGAGCTCCTTTAGAATTTCATCTAGTCAACTGCTTTTGTCGGTGCTTATTTCTTGTCATGATTAAAATATACTACTACTACTACTACTACTATTACTACTACTACTACTGCTACTACTGCTACTACTACTACTATTATTTATACTACTATTGCTACTACTACTACTACTAACTACTACTACTACTACTACTACTACTAATAATAATAATAATAATAATAATATTTGTGCTACTACTACTACTACTACTACTACTACTACTACTTATACTACTACTAATACTACTACTACTTTTGCTAAAATTACTACTTCTGATAGTGATAATAATGATAATAATAATAATAAGAAGAAGAAGAATAACAATAATGATAATATTAATAATACCACACTACTACTACTACTACTAATCATACTACTATTACAACTCCTAATACTACTTTTACTACTACTACTACTCCTACATCTACTACAACAACTACTACTACTACTAATTAATGATAATTATTACATTTATATTTATTATTATAATAATGCATTTAGAACATAATAAAACCATATTCTCATCCATATAGCGCAAACAATTATTTCGATATACGTGTAATTAATAGAGACTGCAGGCAGTACATATTCACTTGAAAGGTTAAAATTGATTTTTTAAAGCAGACTTTCAATTTTGCCATCATGAGTAATTAATGTAAATAATATATTTATTATTATTATTATTATTATTATTATTATTATTATATTATTACTACATTAACTTCAACATAATTGACTACACCCTCAAAACGCACCTACAAACATTTATGTATTGGACGATCATAATAGGACCGTATTTTGTATTCATTCTTATTATTTCAATCACCTAGATGTATTTCACCTGTTCCTGGCTCTTTCGGCATTTGACGTTTGAGTAAATCAATAACTGCGGAGTCTTTTTACATACTAGACAAAAATAAGTTGCTTACACCTCTTGAAGAACAAAAGATAATAAAAGCTGGAGCCCATTACACGTTAGTTGTGATTTATTTTATGGCATTTATGTGTGACATTTGGTGGAACATGAATACCACAAATTGGGATTTACATCACACTCACTTATCTGATGGCTATTTTCTTTAGTTATTAAGAACATCTACTAACTTGTAAACGTGAAAAGGGAGTGTAAATGATGTTGTATTAAATAATACAAAATACCTAAATAATTGAAACATAAACAGATATTTACTGCAAAGGGCTATCCGAATTATATATATATATATATAATATATATATATATATATATATATATATATATATATATATATATATATATATATATATATATATAATATTATATATTAAATTAATATTTGTCATAATTGATTATGGGCAGATGGGCGATAACAGCCTGGCAGTATATTAAGCACGCCAATATTCTTTTTCAATTATAACGCCTCATTTTTAATTTTACTATGTTGGAATTGTCTTAGGTGATATTGCTTTATTTTTAGAGAAGAAATTGTGATGTACCTGGTGGATTTCAATCAGTGTCAGGCTTTCTATCCAACATAATATTTCTCAACAGTTTTAATATATGCATTATTTCTCTATATTTAATTATAGCCAGATGTCGTTATAAATAGGACTCTATACGGATCAATGGATATGGTCAAGGTTTACTTATATAAAGATCATAACATACTTTGGTATATGTCAGTGCATTCTGGGCACGAAATTTGTAGACACTGGTTGCCAGTGATTAAAACGACCAATCTTCATTTTAGCTTAACCTTCTCAGAAAATAATATGTATATGGAATAAAGTGACACGGTAGAAGCCTTCTAACGAATTGGATTGTTTTATGTCTTTGAAAATATCAACAAAATCGAGTAATTAAAAACTCAGTAGTGATATTGAGTTATGCAGTCCAACTCCCTAAATATTCAAAATTATTGTATTTTTTGTAAAGCTACCACTCTTTCGAAAAGCAACATATGTGAAACGGAGAATTATACTAAAAGGGAAGAATAATATATATATACAGAGGGATGAAGTAAAATATGCAATAAGTTTGAATAAACTGGCTTGTTCTAACAACGTTGTGTCTCGGACCACTATAGTGATTCATAAAATTGAAAATCGATAAAATTGTTGGGACAGCTATGTGTTTAAATCAGTATTCAATTCGCATATAATGAGTTCCACTTTTGTCTTTCATGTCTCACTGCTGGATAAATTTGATTATCTTAATTTTTCTACTTTTCTTTTTTGCATGAATTAGATAATTGTTCACTTTTTCCTAAACCATGTTGTCAAATAACTTTGAGATAAAATAAAATATTGTAAATTGATAAAAAGTACAATTTTATTACTTAGACAATTAGTACACATTATTTGTACATAAATACATAATTTATATACACACCCAAGAAAGTAAACAACAATAGTTGATACAGCTTTAAAATCTCATCATCTTCAAATACATTGCAGCATAATAATGAATTGAAAGAAACGAAGAACGAGTTTTATGGTTGTGTCTTGTATATGTGGATTATGAACACGTAAAATAACTAATTAACCCATCGGAGCATTTTTGTATAATGCAGCAACAGGTAAATATTATAATCACATATTTTAACCCATTCTATGAGAAATGCAAGCAATAAGTAGACAGTTCTAAAACATGTGGATTCATCTTTTTCTCAAAGAACACAAAGAGTCTTCTGTGGCTGATTTCTAAAGTAATGAGAATTACGAGTGCTTTGAGGGAAATACCTATCATTTGATTAAAACTTTCAAGATAACCAATACAGTTTTATATGATTAATCTCGGCTTACTAAAAATCATATAAGAGCTAGCTTCTCATATAAGTATAGTTGTATTTAGTATTATCCATTTCTGCAGAAAATAATGTTTCTGGTTTGTAAATATCGAATTTATAACAGAAGATTAATTTCAGTTGAACTGACCTAATTATCTACCATGATTTACTATGGTGTGACAGATTTTTAATGTCGGCAATTGGCCATGTTTATAGATATATATATATATATATATATATATATATATATATATATATATATATATATATATATATATATATAAACTACTAATTATTTTTAAATTTGCCTTATTTTTGGTTTACGCCTATATTTTCTACGAACTTTTTCAATTAGTAAAGGAGATATTTGACAATTGCTCATTCTTAAGTAAAAATGTTCTTTGCTAAAGTCTGAAAATTTCTCTAATGATGTTACAATAGATAGGGTGTTAATGAAATATGAACATTTTATAATGCAGTCATGGTTCTTCATTATTGAAAATAATTGGTTTCCGTTACTTGAAAAGTGATCCATTATAATGAGGATTTTTTTTTTATTCGGGACATTTTATTATAATTTCCGATAAGGCATTTACTGACACATTTATAAAGAAGTCTATAAATTACCGTTAATAATAATAATAATAATAATAATGAAAATGTATATTTAACAAAGCGCCCTTACTAGCAGGAGCCATTCAAAGTCGCTGTACAAATAATATGTAATACAAAAATTCCCAAATAATGTGTGTAAAAACCATGTAATGATTTAAAAGATAATAATTATTTATCTGTGAAAGCGACCTTAAATAGGCGTGTTTTTAGAAGAGACTTAAAATTTCCAAGAGACGACGCATTTCTAATATTTGCCGGCAACCTATCCCCTAAAGATGGGGCTGCAACACTAAACGCACAATCACCATATGACTTGAGCCGAGACACTGGCCCCTACAATAGTATCTGACTGGATGACCTGAGTTTTCGGGATGACTTTCTAATGGAAACCAGTTCACACAAGTATTCTGGTGCCATATCATTAATAGATTTATAAGTTATTAACAGAATCTTGAAATGGATACGCTCTCTACAGGTAGCCAATGTAGTTTTTGAAGAATTGGGGTGATATGATCATATTTTTTAATATTTGTTACATTGCGAGCTGCACTATTCTGAATTCGCTGAAGGCGATTAATGTTATAATCAGATATGCCATATAACAGGGAGTTACAATAGTCTATAGGAGATGCAACAAAGGCATGAACTACAGTTATAAGTGATTCTTGTGTCAAGAATGCTTTTAAACAATGGATGTTCTTAAGATGGTAGTAGACAGCTCGGCATACTGATGTGACATGTTCATGCATGTTAATACATTGGTCAAAAATAACCCTTAGATTTTTTACTGACCCATTAGGGGTAATCGAAGATGTACCCATCTGTAATGCTGGTGTCTTTAGGGATTTAACACAATGTGGTGATGCCAAATATAAAATATTTGTTTTATTATCATTTAGTTTTAGAAGATTTTGAGTCATTCATAGCCGAATATCGGCAATACAATGTTCTAAAATCTTCAAGGATGAGGAGAAATTTAACTCATTGTCAGGATCCAGTGATACATACAGCTGTGTGTCATCAGCATACAATTGATATTTAACCCCATATCGCTGTGCAATGATCCCAAGAGGACGAGTATACATTGTGAAAACCAGAGGACCAAGAACTGAACCCTGTGGTACACCAGATAACAAAAACTGAATGTCGGATAAAATACCATGAACATACATTCTCTGGGAGCGTTGTTCCAGATAGGATCTAAACCATTCAAGTATTCTACCTGACAGACCAAACATGTCTTTTAACCTAGAGAAAAGTACATTATGGTCAACTGTATCAAATGCAGCAGACAAGTCCAGAAGAACAAGTATTATTGGCTTACCTTGATTAATTGACATCATAATATCATTTTTCACTCGAACCAAGGCTGTTTCAGTGCTGTGACCACTTTTATTGGCAGACTGTAGTGATTCATTAAGGTTATTATTGATTAAATATTTGTTTAGATGGAAAGTAACTGCCTTTTCTATACCTTTAGATATAAAGGTAAGATTTGAAACAGGTCTGTAATTGTTTAGAATATTACAGTCCATAGTGTGTTTTTTTTTATTAAGGGCAGCTTTCATGGATCTTGGGAAATCACCCAGAGATAATGATTTAATAACTATATTTGTAATTGGGTTTATCAGAACATCCAGACAATCTTTCACAAGCCATGTAGGCATAGGGTCAACTGCACAGAAAGCATTAGATGGCTTTTTCAGCAACTGTCTGTATTTAGTGATATTCAATCAAACTTCAAATGTAATCACTTATTCTTCTCTGAAATGGATAGAGTAACAGAACGTTTTATCCCGATTCAAAAATGACGATCAAATGAACAAAGAACGCAAATATGACATTTCAATACATATTATACTATGATCAAAATTGATTAATTCACAACCAAAAGCAAAACGTAAGTCTGAAGGAAATTATTATATCGCCTGTTGTTGGTGAGACATTACACATGTCTCACCAAGATAAGTCGCCTCTGTGATTTCAATCCCCTGAAGAATTATCCACACTTTGAATTAACGATTCGAAATTCTTTGTGCACACACACACACAAACACAACATACCCATCCATCTACACCCACACACAAACACACACACACACACCATACATAAACACACACAAACACACACACACACACACACACACACACACACAAATACAATCAATATATATATATATATATATATATATATATATATATATATATATATATATATATATATATATATTGTACATACATACGCACACACACACACACACACACATACTCGTACCTGATACATGGTTCATATAGGTAGGATTTATTCAGTTATTCGAACCCAGAATAAAGCTGAGGTCAGCGTCTGAGAAGTCGAAATGTTTTATATACAGGTTTATTTTGGACCACAGACAATTACTGTTGAATGAAAACTGTGGTGTCAAAATGGTTTATGATATGTATGTAGCAAGTCACAATTGAACCACACGCACGTGTTGTTTGTTGCGAGCTGTGATATCAAATGGTATGTTTTTAGGTGCTTCCGCTTTTTGTACGTAGCCTGCATGTAGCCGCTTTCCTGTGGGCGTGACATATTTGTCGCGTACGAAAAGCGAATTAGCTGGTTCCCACAGGCTGATGAGTAGACCAGACACATGCTTAGGTATACGCACACATTTATCAATATGTGGAGGTATGGAACATTTTATTTTTAGATTAATGTATGTATAGTTGTATTTAGATTTATGGAGGTAAGTGTCGAAGGATGTTTAGATATGTTGATGCTCTGTGCTTGTTGCCTCTTTATATGTACCCTAAAATGCACATTGCCGGTGCCAGACATCTTATCTATTTCCATCCAGATTCCTTATTACACCAATGTAAGAAAGTTATATCGTTGTTGCAACATGTTTGAGTTTATTAGCTTTGTTATGTATAATGTAGAATCTATATTGTTGTCCTCTTATGTGGTCTGGCGAAACGACTTATTAATTCATACAATGCTGCATGATGGATTTATACTCCTGGAGTCGTTTGTTACTCCGGCAGGCATCTCAATGGGTATTAAGCTGCGGACAGAGTTTTTTCCCATATTATGAGTAATTAGATTAAACTGATATAGGATTTGTTAAGTGTATAGCTATTATAATCCCGACGTGTCATTCGCAGTATCGGAGATCTGCCTGAAATCCGCTGTTCTCGACTATGGGTCAAATAGACCAAGTGGATAGGCGCTTTAATTTAGATCCCACCACACCTAACTGCATATACTTAGGGACGCTAAATTAGGCGTGAATGAACGTTCCCTTAGTGATGAACGGAAACGTATGAGGGTTAGCTGTTAGGTTCGAGTAAATCATAGTATTTACTCAGGTTTGAGACGATATTTCGTTCTAGTCCAGTAATAATCCATTGTGCCTTATTGCTACTTTGTTTTTATTTTATTTTAATCGCTTTAGTGAGTCCATACTGTGTTAGTGTACATTCTCTTTGTTATGAACAAACTGTAAAGTTTGTTAACACCCTGAGGCTATATATAGGGCTTGAATTTTCATTTAGGTTAGAGAAGAACTTCGACGCCAGACCAGTCGGACGTGTATTGATACATGGCTCATATAGGTAGGATTTATTCAGTTTTTCGAACCCAGGGTAAAGCTGAGGTCAGCATCTGAGGTGTCGAAATGCTTTATATATAGGTTTCTTTTGGACCACAGAAAATTACTGTTGAATGTAAACTGTGGTGTCAAAATAGTTTATTATATGTATGTAGCAAGTCACAATTGAACCACACGCACCTGTTGTTTGTTGCGAGCTGTGGTATCAAATGGTATGTTTTTACGTGCTTCCGCTTTTTGTACGTAGCCTGCATGTAGCCGCTTTCCTGTGGGCGTGACATATTTGTCGCGTACGAAAAGCGAATTAGCTGGTTCCCACAGGCTGATGAGTAGACCAGACACATGCTTAGGTATACTCACACATTTATCAATATGTGGAG